>PVJH01020961.1:0-40409 GCA_004026705.1 Nesogale talazaci
CGACAGAGGGCAGCCACTAGCAGAGGACACACCCCAAAGCCAGCCTATGTGTGAAGTTCACCCATAGCAACATATGGGGTCCTTTTTTGACAGATTTTTTACAGTAGCTAAGGGACTCTTGAGTTTCTAGTCTCATCAAAGTCTCCTCTTTGAATAAGCTTTCTGTTCACACCTTTTCTAGGACTGTGGCCCTCACATAAAATCTTTCTATTTTTTTTTTGGTGGGGGGGCGGGCATCACTGTCTCTGGTGGTCGTGGGCGCTGTGCAGTACCGCTCCTGAGAGCCGCTGCTGGATTTGAACCGCCAAGCCCGCGGGCCACAGTCCCGCCCTCAACCACTTACGCCACCAGGGCTCAGCTAAAAAAATCTTTCTTAAGAGCAGCACAGGCACTGGGGAGCGGGGGAGCTGAAAACGTTGGACCGTCCTCCAGATAGCAGTCCTTCTAGACCTGACTCCGGATTGAGATCCTCTCTTGACTTCCCTCATAAGGCCCTTTTATTCTGATTATGGCCTGTGAGTTCTGCGTGGCCCCGGCAAAGAATGATCAGACCCACTGTAGACGCATAGTGGCAAGAGAGAAACCGGAGTAGGGAAGGGAGGATGGAGGGCGCAGGCCTGTCTGACTCTGGTCTCACAACAACAGGGATACCAAAAGCGGTCAAGTATGTCCACACCTCGGCCTCTTACCACACCGCAAGTCCTACAAGCTAAAAGATGAGCAATGATCTTACGACGTAGAAGAGACTTAAAAATCAGGAACATTTTCCCCCTATTTGATATAAATTTATAAGTAACTTTTAAATTGAATTTGAAATATGGTAAAGGAAATTGACTGAATTAAATTCACATGTAGCTACTTAAATAAATAAAATAAAATTTTCTAAATTTATTTAGAAAATTGAATTAGTCCCCAATTAGAAGGTTTTGTTCTGATGATTTAGAAAATATCAGTTTTGATATGTCTAATACTTTTATTTTATTTTTTCATTTTGGTTATTACTGCTTTTCATTGGTAGCATACTTATAAATCAGTTTTAAGCATAGGCTTGAGAACATTTGAGAAAGATAACATGAGTTGACGGAACACTGCAGTATTAGATATAATCAATATGTCAAATGATCATATGTACTAAGTAAGGCAGCTACCAGTGTTGTTTGCTGGTAGGCAGTGAAACATCCCTACAAAATCCTTGGTAGATTATATCCAATGATATTTAAAAATGAAACAGAATTTTAAAAATATGTTTTCAGCAGAGGAAATGTCTCCTTTTAATTAGTGATGCTTTCCTGAGAGAAAGAAATTTGCCAGAGCAATAGTCAATTACTACAGTAAAATAGAAAGATAGATAAATATAGATGCACATATATAAGGATTACTTAAGATATAGTTTTGATTAGATATATTTTTCATATGGTCACCCTCCTAATTCTCCTCAAAGACTAGCATTAAGTGTCTTCACCTGACAGCACCAGCCTAAAAGTATTTGTGACCCCAGAGAATCAACAACTAGGCAGTGGTTTTAAATACTACAGATGCAACAATATGGGAGCTGTAATTTAAATTTTAGAAAAGTTTGAATGTAGAGCCTTTTTAAAAAAAACCTTCTAAATTATAGACTAGCGCTACTGACTCCAGGTCCTAAAAAGACATGTCTCAATTTTTCCTAAATTTGTTTAACAGTGTTATTCAACAAGTAGACAATGCATATGACCTTAAATCATCTGGTAGGAGATAAATCAGTAAGATATAATTAACTGAAAATCTAGTAATTTTCCAATTTACCACCCTGTTGAAGAGCTGTCTTGAAATGCGATGACCTTGAATCTCTGTACTGACACACCTGAGACCATGTGAAGCCAAGACTATATGTCATGCTGGAGGGGTGCTTGCCTTGACTGGACCCTCTGAAATCCTGTTCCATTTCTACTAGTACTTAGTTATGTGACTCTAAGCATGCTAACCACAACTTTTATTTTGGAAGTAGCTAGGCCTGTAAGCCTATATAAATGATAGTGATCTCAGTTTCTAACACCTTCTTCCCCTTAAACCTGTTTTCATATTATCTTCCATAATGGAGCCTAAAGGCAGTGAGTGTGGGCGTTTCATTAGGCAGACTTCATGTCATAGTGACCATGTAGAGCAGAGGAGAACTGTCTATGAGTTTCTGAGATTTTAAATCTTTCTGGGAGAGAGAAAGCCTCATCTTCTCTTTCAGTGCAGTTGTTGGGTCTGCACTGCTGATCTTGCATTTAGTAGCATAACTCAAAAGCCACCAAGTCACCAAGGACTCCTAGCATAGACAATCGTTGACTGCATTCAAGAATATGGTTGATAAATTAATATTTACTTACCAGACACACAAAACTGACAAAAGCACATGGCTTCATGGAGTTTACATCTAGGTACATATAAAGAGAGCACAAAGAAAAGAAACACATAGCAAAAATGTCAGAAAAATATCAGATGATGAGAAGTGAATGGAAAAGTGTAAACTCTGGAGCAAAATGAATAATATTGGGAGAAGGGTTTCAATTTTAGACATGGCTGATAGGAATGACCACAATAAGAATATGGCATTTAAAAAAGACCTGAATAACTGAGACGTCACAAAGATGATCAAAATTCTCACAATTGGACCAATAGGTAACATCACGATGGATGCATAAAAGATTGAATTTGTCAAAGATTGCATCCTGTATCTACAATCAATGTTCAAGGAAGCAGAAGTGAAAAGATCAAAAGGACACATTACACTGGGCACACCTCCATACAAGGTCACTTCAAGTGTTGAAGAGCAAGGGTACTTCTTTGAGCATGAGTACCTGATTTGAGGCATGGCTTTTTCCACCACCTTCCAGGAATGTAAAAGTTGCATATTGAATAAGGAAGCCCAAAGAAGAATTGATGTGTTTGCATCATGGTGCTGATGATGAATATGCAAAATGCCATGGCCACTAAAAGAATAAAAAGAATCTGTCTTGGGAGAAGTACAGCCAGAATGCTCCTGAGAAGTGAAGTTGAAGAATTTGTGTTTCTGGAAAAGGGCATAATGTTTGTAAAGTTGAAGAAAAAATAAAAAAGAAGATGCCCTTCAACAAGTTGAGTGAGATGTGAGAACGCCTTGGGAGGAAGGGGGCAGGTGAGGTTTCATTCTGTTGTACAGACAGGACTCAAGACCTTGTCACCATAACAACCAAAATATTGATGCTCCCACTCACCCAGTGGCTCTCCAGGAGAAAACACTGAAAGATGACAGCTAAGAAAACTCTACGGGATCCCCACATGTGTCCCCATGGGGGGACAATCAACTTGATAGCACCTAAGCAAGGATGCACGGCAGGCAATCATTGGTATATTTGACCGAAGGAGTGACATAATCTACTTTAAATTTTAAAAAGATCAAGCAAAACACCAACCAGCTTATTCTGCTTTCTGCTCTGATGATAGACTGTAGGGGGAAAGGTAGACACAGAGCAGTAAATATACCAGCCACGGGGGATAGCGGTTGCAATCATGAGCAGTATTCTTGCACAGGGTACATACGGAAAGTAAAGCCAAGTGGATTTGTTAAGGGGTTGGATAAAGAATATGGAGAAAGATGAATCAGACACAACACCACAGAAAATGAAATATATGAGTATAGGCTTTTCCCCTGTGAAACCGATTATACATTTGAGGTGCAGCAGACAATTGGATGCATAAGGCAGACATTTAGATGGAGAGAGGGGTGGAAAATAATGTTCAAAATCACACCAGTCAGATTTCCTTTCCCTCCCCCCCCCAAAAAAACGGTTTATGGCACAGGAATAAACTCCATTGGATATTAGAGCAAAAGGGTCATGGGGCATCTGGGTCTGATCAGTGCCCTGGAAACACACACCTAACTTAAAGGGCATCCTGGTCAACAGGAACTACGAAGCACGTAGAGCCCTTAGGAGAAATGAAAGAGCCAGCCAGGCCCCTGACGGATCTCACCGACATTTCTGAAATTGGATTCCACGGCTCAGTATAATAAATAAACCAGATTACGTGAGAGTGATTTTCCATGGAAGCAAATTGTTGCAATAGTATCTTACAAAATTAGAAATGTGTTGTTTCTTGTTTAAATTAGACCAATGGGATAACATAGCTTTAAAAAATACTTGAATAAAATGAGATGCTATATATTTATCAAAGCAATTAAAATCATTTTATTCCTTCAGTGAATAGCAAAATATATAACTCAATAACAATTTAGACTATTTCTATGACCATGAAATTACAGTGAGGTGAAATTTGCCTTTAGATGCAAAGTAATAGAATCCATTTATAGTTAAGTCATATTTTAGAATGGATAGAAAGCTAAAGGAACAAGAAAATATTGGGCACAAAGGTATCACAAGGTATTTTATCATCTAAAATGCTTTATCATTTTAAATTTTCTAAATGATTTTCTGTGCAGCCAGTCATTGAAAACTCCTGTATTGCTGTGATATAGAAGATGCTTTAAAAGATGCCTGTCTTTTATAAATTTCGACCCTATGCCATGATTCAGATTTTTAAATAATGCATTTCTTGAAAAGATTAAATTAGTGATTCAGAATCATATTGAAAATTTTTATTACCTTTAGTAACATTGCATCTTGATCTTATTCTGTTGTTGTTTGACATCAAATCAATTCTGAGTTAAAGCAGCCTTGTAAGATACACTAGACCCTCTCTTTTTAAGGCAAGATTTTTAAGGCAACAGATTTCTGGTCTTTTCTCCTGCAGGGCCGCTGGTGGTATCGAACCCCCAACGTTTGGGTTTCCAGCCTGTCACTTAATTATTGCACAACCATACACCAGGCCTCCTTTTTTGTGCTCCAGCTGATGAGATTCTTTAATCTGTCATTCGCTTATCTCAGATAAGCAAATTTGTGAGTCAATATATAGTAATTAATTCATTGAGAGCAGATTATTGTGTGAGCAAGAAAACTAGAAATATTAAACACCCCAAATTCATTAAAACTGTGAATATATTGTGTGTGGGCATCACTGCCCTCTGGTGGTTGTGGGAGCTACCCAGCCTTGCTCCTGAGGAGCTGCTGCTGGATTTGAACCGTCAAGCCAGTGGACCGCAGTCCCACACTCAACCACTATGCCACCAGGGCTCAGTTCAAAACTGTGAATATATTTATCAGTATATTTATCCCTTAATGAAAAACAGAGCTTACATACATTAATTTCAGATGAATAGTTGCAGGATTATCATGTTTTACAAAAATGATGCAAAGATATTTTCATGAGATAAAAGTTCTATTTTGCATGTTCAAATAATGGAATTTTTTCTATATTTAGATTTCCTGAAAGATAGTGCATCAATTCTATATTTGTCTATCTCTAGCTCTTACCATCTGCAAGATCCAAGATTTAAGCTATAGAATCTGTTTCTCTTTGCAGATAGCAAAGAAATATCGAAAGCAAAATTGCTCTAATTGCCCATATTTATTGGTGAATTTGAAAAATATGTTTATGTTCCTTTTTCAAGCTAAATAAATTAACTTTCTGAATCCCATGATTCAACATCAATAAGGCCTGATGCTATTAGTGAAAACATGCTTTTTTATCTATCTGTCTATTCGAGGTGTCCCAGGGGGTGAAAGTTTGGGATGCTGACACCTCATTGGTTCAAGCATACCAGCTACTCTGGGTGAGAAAGATGAGACAGTTCACTCTTGTAAATATTTGTGGCACAAATAATCCCCCAGTGTTTTACTCTGTATTACTGTGTTCATATATGTGGCAGTCATGTGCTTATGTTAATTTTATGATTGAAATGTATGGGTGGAGTCTAGCCTGTTCATCCAGAGATAGCCATTGAGGAGCCAATGAGAACTCCGTGTGGGCATAGCTTTCTCTTGAGACTTCTGGGAAATCTCGTGATATTTCCCTCGTGAAGATGAGAAGCTATCTTCCCCAGGTGTTGGGAGTCAGTCTCAGAGACGATGAATCATGGACAAGACAAATGGCAGTATCTGAGGAGCCGGAGAAGTCACGTGAGGCTTTGACCTGATGGAGCCAGACTTCTGAAGCTGGAGAGGCCATGTGGAGACCCCTGCCAGTGATGAGTTGTTTCTGCCACCACTGGATACTGTTGACTAACCCTGAGCCCTGGAAGTGAGGAGCCATGGGAAAACCCCTGCCAGCGCTGGGATTCTGCACCCACTGACCTGTGACTTCGTGAATCAGAAGGAGACATTATAGACCGGTATCGGGCATATGGACTGATATCGAACTTATGACTTTGAACTGGACTGGGTTGTGATGCTTTCTCAGAGTTCCAAATGGCAGCATTTGTCTAATTTGTCTAATTTGACTAGACACACACATACACACCATTCATTAGTCACTTGGCATTCTGAAGTGAAACATAACTAATAAAAATATAATGAATTAAGTCAATTAGCTAGATTTAAATCCTCATCTAAATGAGGATTTTTATCCTGGAACATTTCAAGGGTTGATACAAATTGACAAATTCATGTTCCTATCACTAAGCTTCACCGATTGTCTCCTCCTGAGGGCTCTTGATTTACCTATGTAGTTAGTCATATAATCACCACCTCCACCATAAGTTATCTTGAAACAGACCCTGGAGAGTATTCATTCATTTGTAAAATTTTCAGAACACATTCATGTAGGAGAAGGAATTTTAAGAACATAATGGCTATATCAAATCAATTCTATAGCCCTCCTTCACTACCCTCAAATTCTCAGAAACTATTTAAATTTTAAAATAACATATAGCTCATCAGTTATTTTTTGCAGTTCTTTTGTTTGAGTAAATATAAAAAATGAAAGTCTACATTTTTCTACAGGTCAGTTTCCCCCCCTTAATAAATTGGGGGTGGGGGGGTCTCTGTCTTTTGTATATCTTCCTTACTTTTGTTTATTGTTGTTGATATAAAATGTTGTTGTAGGAAATCTTACACATATTTTCAAAAGAAAAACCTATCCAACTAAACACATTAAGAGAAAAGCACTCAGGATGAAAAAAGGGATTCTCAATAATAGTGAAGAGAACCACTGAACAAATTAGCAAAACAAAACCAATGAATAAGAAGACGCAGATGCCTGAATAACTAGCTGTCTTCAAACATACCAACGTGAGGGTTGTCAGCTTCAATGTGAGCATCGACTTTGACACAGACCTGTATGAATACGATGTTCTAACAATCGGAACCACCAAAAGAGAAGTGGTATGCTTCTAACATATAAATTCAACTACAGCCTGATAGAACCAGTGAAAATATTTAAAAACAATAACTGCTTGCTGTGTATCAAGACCAGAGTTCAGGTAAACTTGATGCCCCCCATACTGTTTTTTTTTCCTTCTCTTGTTCTGACTTCTGTGCCCCTGTTAGAAAACACATACACAATTATCCCCCCCTATACATATCTCGTTCATTTCTGTTACAATTTCATTTTCACCCAGTCATATTTTGAACTTTTCGACCATATCATAATTATTGACCTTTTTCATATTCATCTGCAAAAGCAAAACCCAAACCCATGTTAATTGTAGTTAAATGGATTAGAAAATAGTTGTCAGTGTTTGACCTCTCTCCTCTCTCTTCCTTCTTAAGTTCAAGCTTCACATCTTCTGAAAGAGGAAATGTTTAGTGGAGCCTTACTCATATCTAGAATTGTGTGTATTGAATTGTCAAATCAGACTCATATAAATCAGAGGACCTGCTCAGTAGCAGCCTAACTAGCAATTTGGAGATCAAGGCGATGAAAACCTCAGATCAAAAAGAGAGACGTCCAGGCATCAGGACAGGTCCTCAGTCAATTGTGTCTTTGTCAGGTAAGCAACTCTGACTAGGACAAACGAGATGTCTAAGGAAATCCTGTGAGGTCCCTCGCAGAGAAATGAGTGTTAAAATTCTGAAACATTGCCATTTTACAACTCAGATGTAAAATGTATGTGACATTTTCTAAAAACCAGGTTTTACGGACCCTAGGGTTTATCATTAGCCAGAAAGGACGTGGTGCTGAGAACATTACAGAAGAAAAAAAAAATTCTCTTCCTCCTAGAAAGCTGCATACGTGAAGGTGCAGCCAGGGCTGTGAACCAGTCCTATTCAGTTTTACCTGCTGCGGAGCTTTCTCTGTACCCTTTCAAATATACTAAATCAGAATCTACATTTTGAAAAGCTTCAATGGGAATCTATAAGAAAGGGGAAGATACCCAGTTCACCTGGCTTCATTTTCCTCCCAGGAACAGCCTTCCTGTTAAGAGAATGAAAGGACAAAAGTCTCACTGCCTTCACTCTTTCCTCCCACTCCACTGTTTGGGGGAAACACAAGGTTTCAGCGGATTATCCTCTTCATCACAAAAGCACAATAGACCAATACTGAAATGTTTAGCTTTCCAAGTACAATCTACCTCCCCCCTCCTCATGGTTTATCTTTATTCATTTATGCTAATATTCAAATCACAGCTCTAATTGTACATCACTGTGTAGATGATCATGAAAAGATTCTATTCTATATAAATCTCACCTTTGAATTAATCTTTTTGCCTAAAAGATACACTTAGCATCTTACTATGCACTGTTCTATTTTTTTCAAGCAAACAATATTGCTATAAAAACACAGTAAGTCCTATTAAATAAAAATATCAAAATGTGGAGCTATTGTTTGCTGACATATCCTCTAGTGAGGTTTATAGGTTTCTGAAGCTGGTGTTTCTATCTCTTTCAACGTTTCCCAGGAGAATTGTATGCTCTTAGATCTATACCAAATCAAAACGGCAGGGTTGGCATCCCTGAGAGTTTCAAACTGTATTCCTTGAACACATTCTTTGAGTTTGGGGAACCAAAGATATCCAAAAGGGCATGACGCAGGCTGCAGGGGTGGCGGGTCATCTTTCCCAAAGAAATTTTCATAAGCCAGCACTTGCTGCTCTCGAAGAACAAGCAGATATATAATCAGTGCAACTTTCCTAGTCTTTTCCCACCAATGTAGTTTTCAATCATCTTCAAAATTCCTACTAACAAGATTCTGTCATCAGCCTGTGTCTTCCAGGAAATTTTACCAAAATTTGGTTTGCTAATGATCAGTCCCTTCCATTTTCTGAGCTGATCATTCTACCGTGAATTTTACTGGTCTAGCATATGAGGCAGAACTTGCTATTCTGATTGAACCATTTTTATCGAAGGTCTCTTAATAAGGCTAATGTAAGTGTATTATGGAGAGAACTTATGTGCAGCCATCCATGGATCAGAGTGATTTTGTTTGGAATAATCTCCTGCATGTGGGAACTGGTATCTTAGCAGCAATACCACTTTATTTACCCTGATCCTAAATAATTTAAAACTTTGAGATAAAAGCACCTTTCATTGACCAACTATTACAACAATGTAAATACTCAAATGTATTTTTTTGTAACGGAGATGATCTTTTCCAAATTTTAAATGTTTAAGGGTCAACCCTTATTTGTGGTATGGGGCAGTTCATTGGTCTTTGAAGTTTTAAAAATCACCTCCTATCTGTATAACATTTTCAATTAAAATTGTTTTTCGAAATAGCGATTGTTCCTTTGTATTCACTGGCTACTTTTGTACTAAGATTTGATTCTGGTAGGAAATAGAAGGCATGCTGAGGGAGGAGAAGTTGCATAAAAGTCAAACAGTCTGCTTCCTGACTTCTGCTTTGAAGTTTTGCTTTTAGAAACACCTTTTGTGGAGACCTTATGCCTCGCACACATTTCCTAATTGTTTCTCTAAAATCGACAATTTCCTCGATGTCTCCTAATCTTCATCATTTTACTGCTGTAAGATAACCCCACCCGTCACCCTCTGCAGAAAAATAAAGACGTGTGGAATGTTCAATGGCAAGAAGACTTGCAGGGTCTCCTCTCCCTCTAACACACGTGTTATTTTAA
This sequence comes from Nesogale talazaci, assembly GCA_004026705.1. NCBI lineage: Eukaryota > Metazoa > Chordata > Mammalia > Afrosoricida > Tenrecidae > Nesogale > Nesogale talazaci. The sequence goes on from PVJH01020961.1 coordinate 9,914, forward strand.
ATTCTTGTCATTGCACTTATCCAAGTGCTTCCTCCATGCTTTATTGACATTATTGCCCTTGTGCGTTGCCGACAACAACCTATTCTGACAGGAACCTCTCTTCCTTCTAGAGCAGTTCTCATCATGTGGGTCATGACCCCTTTGGGGGTTGAATGAACCTTTCTCAGGAATCACCTAAGTCCATTGGAAAACATGTGCAGATTCGCCCACATAAAAGCACCTGGCGTGAAGACTGCTACCCATGCTACACCATGATTCAAGAAAAAATTCATTTATTTGTCATTAGTAATAAATATTTCACAATATATAATTACATAGTTTTGTGATTAATCACTATGCTTTAATTATGTTCAGTTTGGTTTTTTTTTGGGGGGGGGCATCACTGCCCTCTGGTGGTGGGAGTAGGAGGCCCAGTCTTGCTGCTGGATTGGAATCTCTAACCCTGTGGGCTGCAGTCCCGCACATAACCACTACGCCACCAGGGCTCAGCCCTAATTATGTTCAGTTTGTAACAATGAAAATCATGCATATCAGATATTTACCTGAAAATTCCTAACAGTAGCAAAATTACCGTTATAAAGTAGCAACAAAAATAATTTTATGGTTGGGGGTCACCACAACATGAGGAACTGTATTAAAGGGTTGCAGCATTAAGAAGGTTGAGAACCACTGGTCTAGTACCTCTCTGGCTGATTTAAGTTTCCAAGCCCTAACACTAACAATTGATTCAGATCTAAGTTATCAGTTTATTTTCAAACAAAGCATTTATCCTTATCTTCTTAATGAAGTCACAGACTTCACTGTTTGAGTGAACATGCCCAGAGTCTTCCAGGTAAGTAACTAATTTGAACACAGGTGTGTGAAGTAACAGTCCCTGCATTCTCAACTCTTATGCTTTTCCAAACAATAGTGTCAGCAAAAGGTCCCCAGTATGTTATAACGCTGAGCACATCAATCTCAGAGACACCTGGGAGTTTTATCACGGCTGTCAAAACTCACCATGGCTACTCCAATCCTCAGGCTGCTCTTTTTGTGACTGCAGCGGGAACAAATGTTAGTCTCTCTTTTCTATCTAGGCGTTCCTTTTCTAAAACGAATCCCAAAAGCTCAATGTGTAATGTGAAGTCAATTTTCATTATTCTCTTCTCCAGCTATATTTTTCCATCAAAGTTAACTAAGTGATCTATTTTTTCATACAGTCCTTTAGATATTATTGAGAGTCAACATTGAGGGCTGAGCCCCGGGTGGCATAAGTGGTTGAGTGCGGGACTACAGCCCACGGGCTTGGCAGTTCAAATCCAACTGCGGCTCTAAGGAGCAGCGCTGGGTTGCTCCCACGACCACCAGGGGGCAGTGATGCCCCCCAAAACAAAAACAAAAACAAAAGAGAGTCAACATTGAATACAATAAAATTTGTGCTTGTTTGTACTATTTTTCTAGACTGAGAATTAATAAATCAGAGAGGAACAAAATATTAACTGTTCTACTATTCTTTCTAAATTAAAAAATGCATATTTAATGAATTGACATGGGGGGAGGGTTTTATTTTAAGTTTTTCTCAAGGATAAGGCTTGGGATAGTACATATTTAATTTGTCTGAGAGATATTTAACCTGTAGTTCCACCCTTGTGCTGCAATCACTAGGCATTTTATCTATTCTATTTGTGCTTCAAGCTCCTGGGGCTGAGTATGTATAGAATCAAACGACCAAAACCCAAGCCATCACAGCCTCGTCAATTCTGATTCATAGTGATCTTATAGGATAGAGTAGTACTGCCAGGTAGTATCCTTTACACAAACAGACAGCTACATCATTCTCACTTGAAACTCAGAGTGGGTTCACATAACCTAACTTTTGTGTAGGTGCTGAGGGTTAGTCTCCATATGATGAGAGCTCAATAAAATCAAATAGGGTTGCTCTGGTGCAAAAAAAGCGGTGCTCTTTGATACTATTTAGGCAACTTCTTTATATTTTCTCTTGAAAATAGTAGTACCTTCTCTAAATTGTTCTGCTTTTCCAGGTCTGCTTCCCATCATTAATTCAGCCAGAAATATTCAGACCCTAATCTTTGTCAGGCATGATAAAGAAACCATACTTACTCCTTGACAACCTTAGACTCTAAGGAAAGATATAGATGACTAAGTAATTCCAAATAGAAAGTAAGAGAGAGGATCAATTATATAACAGGTCATAATTTCAAGGAATATCACATATATTAACCTATAACGTGTTCTTTGGAGCTCTATAATGTCACATCAGATTTACCAATCTATCCAGTACTGGATATATTACTGAAAACTTGAAAAATATTTAGTCACCCTCCCTAGGCCTAGGAAGGAATATGGAATAGATACAGAAGGAAGTCAGATAATCATGGGTTCACTGGGGAAAATTCAATGGATGAGTAGAAACCCACTGTATATAAATTGCTGAATGTAAAACTGATCTCTGTTCTTTAAACTTTCTCCAAACTCACAATAAAAAGCTTTTGTTTGTTTGTTATTTTAAAGGAAATAGTGCATACCAGAAGCACTTGCTCACTTCCAGATAACTTGGAAGATAGCTACCTGCCCAACTGATTGGAAGAGATTCATATTTATGCCCATTCTAAAGAAAGGTGGCCCCAAAGAATGCTCAAATTATAGAACAATGCTGTGGATATCACATGGAAGGAAAGTTTTTCTGAAGATCATTCAATAATAGTTGTACATTGTATTTCAGCAGTATAGTGACAGATTCAGAAGAACATGGAACATGGGATATCATTGCTGATGCCAGGTGGATTTTGGCTCAAAACAGGATACTAGAAAGATGGTTACTCGGGCATTATTGAATATGAAAAACCATGTGACTTTGCAGATCATAACAAAGTGTGGTTAACCCTAAAAGAAATGGAATTAAAAAACACGACATTGTGCTTATTTGGAAAATTTGCATGAGTCAAGGGGCAACACAACAGATGAAATGCTGCATAGATTAAAATCCAGAAAGGTGTAGGTCAGGATTGCATAATGAGCAAATAATGAGAAAAGATGGATTATATTTACAAGGATGTGGCACCAGGATTGGAGGAAGTCTTGCTAACAACCTACAATATGCAGATGACCCAATCTTACTTGCAGAAAGTTGAGAAGGACATGAAACACTTGCTGGTGAAGAAAAAACAGGTAGACTGACATATACCTCCACCAATTCTATGCTGGACAAGAATATTGAAAGCACCATGGTCAGTCAAAAGGAAAAATTGATCTGTTTTAGAAATATAGCCAGGGCACTCCTTGGAGGAAAGAAGAATGAGACTCCTTGTCTCATGCGGGGGTATTTCTGGCAGGACCTGTGGGTCTGGAGGCAAGGTAGAAAATACAGGTTGTTGCTGCATCTGCTGGAGCAGTCTTGAATCTGCTGGGTAGTAATTAGCACCCTTGGGTAACTGGAACCCGTACGTTAAAGGCCCCTGGAATATTCCGGTCTTGAGTGAGGTGAAAACTGCTGGGTATCCAGTGTTTCCGCGGCTCCTGGAAGAAACTACAGACTTGAGGCAAATATGACCCCAACCAGCTCACCTGACAGCCTTACACTTTGACCTCTGAAACACAGCCTATCAGAATGCTTCTAGTTTGCCCATAGTACGGCTAAGATCCTGTAATGCAGTTGGACACTAAGATCCTGTAAGACAATTGGACAGGCTGGCTCAGCCAGCAACACCTCATTTACATAACTCAGCTGGAAACACCTCATTTACATAGCCCACCTTGTGGGCCCATAGTCTTTCATGTTATAAGACGGTAACCTTATAAGGACGTTAAGGAAATATGTGAAAGAAGATATTTCATTGGTCAATGAAACACATAATAAGCCTTGCAAAAACTGTAAAAAAGTTAGTTCTGTGCCATTGAGCCTAGCCTCCAGAGTCTGTGAATTGTCTCCACCACCTTCACTTCCCTGAGCACGGGACCCATTCCCACAGTCTCCCATACTCGGAAAATGTTTTCAGGTGAAATCACTGGAGAGGGACAACATGTTTGGTAAAATAGAGAGCAATTGGTAAAAACAGGCATGCCGTCAAGGAGATGGACTGACACCTTTTTTTTTTTTTTTTTTGCAACAATAGACTCAAGCATGGGGAACAGTTTGAGGGATGGCTGTTGTACAGGAGGTCACAAGGGGTCAGGACAGAAGCAATGCCAAGCAACAGCAGCAAGAGTCCTTCCCCCACTCCCCCAACTCTCACAGCTCATCTTGAACATATTAGCTTTCTTTAATTATTTACATCATCTTACTATTTGTTCCTTTTTTTACTTAGAGTTTAATAGCCCATTTTGAGAAATACAGACTCATATGTAACATTTGGGAGTTGTTTTTATTTCTTGTTACAATATGCTTTCATAGGATTCTATATGCATAATTCACTCTCATCGAGTCAATTCATATTCATTGTCACCAAAAGGACAGAGTTGAACTGTCCTGGCGAGTTTCTGAGACTTTAAGACTATAAATATCAGGGGAGAAGAAAGCCTCGTCAGCATTTTGCAGCTCGGGGCTTCAAACTGACTTTATAGCTAGCAGCCTAATTTGTAACCATTATGCCACCAGGGCTCAGTACACAGACACACACAGACACACACACACACACACACACACACACACACAGAGGAGAAACCAGCCCCAAACACAAATATATAAACATATATATAGTATAAAAACAGGTAAATAAAATCCATCATAATTTTACCACCTTGAGATAGCTATTCCTGATAATCTGATATGTGTATTTTTGTTGTATTATTAGATGCATGCAGCTAAAATATTAACTATCGGTAAAATGAATTCATACTGCAGGGCCTGTACAGTCACACAAATTCTGTGTGTGAATTTAGATAACGCAACTTAATTGGCAAGTGTCACAGTTAAGTCTAAGAATGTACTTACAACATAGACCTCAAAGAGAATATGCTTTTTTTGTTGTTTTTTTAGCATCACTGCCCTCAGGTGGTGGGAGTAGGAGGCCCAGCCTTTGCTCCGTGGAGCTTGAATCGAACCTCCATCACAGTGGGCCGCAGTCCCGCGCACAACCAGTATGCCACCGAGGCTAGCGAGAATATGCTTTTAACTGCATATTGTTTTCAAAGAATGGATTAATAATACGATACTTCCTAGTGAAATTTTATGGAAATATATATAACACAAACTGCAAAAGAATTGATAAAACTCCTTTCTTCTGCAGAATGAAGTAGGTGGTTGTTTTTTTTTTCCCGAGTGGGCCTGAGTGAAATAATCCCAGTATTTCTCCTTTGCCTCCTTTTATATCTTTGTGCAGCATTCAAGACATTGGCTGTCTCACTGTGCTTCCTATATGTTCCTTCAACTTCTTCATCTGATCATGATGAAGATGGAAACTCCTCTATTTCCTTCCAAATCCTCGCTTCTCCCTAATTATTGATAACATCATCTATCTTTCTAATGTAACCTTTTCCAGCCAGGACATTTTAAAATCTGAAAGCATTCTAAAGACAAAGTATTGGTAAAATAGACAAAAAAAAAATGATACAAGGTTAGTACAGCACCCCAAAAATAAAATTCATTAATTGAAAATGATAAATTAAGAATTTCTAAACTGACAGATGCTATTTTAAAATTGAATAAAATTAAATTTAAAAGAATATAAAATATAGAAATATTAAAAAAGAAGTAGAAGCACAGGATTTCTAAACAAAAGTGGGCTTGCTATTTGATAAATTACGACAAATTTTAAAAATTAATAAAAGCACAAAAGCTAATGCTCAGTTTAAGAACATGTCTATTTTAAAAGAGTTACTATGGGGGGGGAGGAATTAGTTTATTTTGTAAGGTAGTGCCTCTAGAAAAATATTCATAGAAAAATAAGTCAAATATCAGTGGTCTTACACAGTGAGCAGCTATTTTTCAAACAGTGTTTATGTGTAATGCTTTAATGCTTGAGGTCCACAGTTTGAAAGGCAGGACATTCTACTCCCATGCACAGGTGCAGCCCCAGAAGTCCACAGGAGCGGCTCTCCCCCATCCTATAGGCTCGCTGTGAGCAAGCATCCCCTTGATAGATATGAGCTTGGTTTATGAGTACAATGCCACTTTATCAACTTGTCTGAATGTTGTTTTTGTTCCTTTGGGTGTATTAAAAAGACCAACTTTTGTTCTTTTGTTGTTTTCAATTCACAATGGAAGTAAAGTTTACTGGATTTGAGGATTTTTCTGAGTGTTCCAACATAGACATGAGAAAAATCTCAACAGGTATGAACCACAGAAACATCTATAAGGTTTTAAATCTTGTTCAGGTATATCAGGAAGATTAAAATGTTAAAAAAAATATGGACTGTTGGCTTAATGGTTATCTGTCAAAATAAAAGTTGAAATGTCTTAAAATTAAAACTAAAACATATTTTTATTTTTAAATGATAGAAAGAATTACAAATAACCAGTATAAAACTAACAAAACAAAAACCAAATCTGCTCTCTTTGATTCAGAAGATTCTATAAGGTAAAATAAAACTGTCCAATGGGACGATTTCCAAGGGTTTCTAAAACCGTAATCTTTACTGAAGCGGGCGGTCACATCACATCTTTCTCCCCCATAACCAGCTGGTGGATTTGAACTTTCGACCTTCCAGCAAGCCAGATCATCCCTTACCCCCTGAGCAACCTCAAAAACTCAAAACTCATGACTACCGAGTCAATGCCGACTCATAGCTCCCCCTCTGGATTCCTAAGACTGACTGCTCCTGAGAGCTGAAAACTCAGTCCCGCTCCACAGCTCTGATGCTGGTTTTGAATTGCAGACCCTGGGGATCACAGCCCCGTGCTTCAGCACTACACCACCTCTCTAGCTCCTAACAGCAACCACAACAAAAACAGAGGTAGAGACACAATGTGTAAACACACACATTTTCCATTTTAATAGATAGGTACTTGCTATTTACCCTGCTAAAATTGCATAAAGAAGAAAAGGGAACTGATACTGGACATAGGAACATTCATTGGCTATGGGGTCGTTATGTCATCTTCTGCCAACTTGCAAAGAGGTGGAATCCAGCCTCTCGATCAGATCTTACCTTGATAACTTCATTTGAGGGCAAGAGAGAGATAAATAGCTCACTGGAGGTCAGGTTCGTTCTCTCTCTCTCTCTCTCTCTCTCTCTCTCTCTCTCTCTCTCTCTCGTCTTCCAGTTGACAAGATACATGGAGCTATGTTGTTGGCAGCCTGAATTTTGAAGCTAGAGCAGCCGAGTGGAGACTCAGGCCAGTGTTTAGGTGCTTTCTCTGCCACTAGATCTACAAGACTTCCCACCCACTGGCCTGTGATCTTTCTCAACTCAGCTGCATTACATGTGTCATATGAGACTGAAGAAGAATTTACAAACTGGTATCAGATAAATGGGCCAATATCAGACATATGGACTTGATCTGGACCGGGCTGGGATGCTTTTTATAATACACAATTACCCTTTTAAATAAAGTTCTTTCTTTTTTTCTTTTTTTGGTTTTGGGGGCATCACTGCCCTCTGGTGGTGGGAGTAGGAGGCCCAGCCTTGCTGCTGAATTTGAACCTCCAACCCAGTGGGCCACAGCCCTATGCACAACCACTATGACACCGGGGCTCAGCCCAAAGTTCTTTCTTATACACATATGAGTGTTCATGAATTTGCTTCTCTAGTCAACCAAGATGAACACAGCATATAGAAATGCATTTGTATTAAATCATCTAACAAATATTGAGATACATAGATACATATTAATAAATACTGATGAATTCTAAAAGTTTAGAGCTCTATTCCCTATAGAAAAAGTGTTTGATTAGTCATACCAACCAGGATAAGTGATTGATATGTACAGATCTTGGAAAATTAAAGGGGAGGGAAATGTAAGTTGAATAATAAATACAATAATTGAAAATCAAAAGAAGGGAATTCCTTGAAGCATATTAGGTGTGACTCTTCTGAAATTCACAGCTATCAAATTGATTACTATAATAGGACAGCCTTTTGAGGCTTCTGAGACTGTAACTCATTAAGGAAGTAGAAAACTCCATATTTCCTCAGCAGAGTTGTTGGTGGTTTTGAACTGATCTTGCTTTTAGCAGCAAAAGCATAAACCACTATGACACCAAAAGACCCTTTCCTGGGGAGTGATTCCCTAATCACAAGTCTAGTAGGTGCAATTGTACAGCGATAATAAGTACAAATTATAGTACACTCATAGAAAATGTGAGAGATAGAAGAAAAACAGAAATAACAGAGTCAGACATACTTCATGGTAGCCTGCTCACCTCAGCCCCTCTTGGTGGTTCATGTGGAAAGATGGAGAGGGCAGGAGAAGGAGCGGGCATGGAGAGAAGGAACAGGGGAGAGAGGGGGGCAAGGGAGAGGAGTTGGGGGAGAAGAGACAGCCAAGAGAGATTCTCTATTGCTGACCAAGTCTTTTATCACTTTGGGGCATATGATTACAGGTAACCACGAGTCAGGGGAAAGGGTTGCACTAAAGATGATACAGCAATGATGGGGACAATCTTGGGACATACACACAATAGGAAGGGGAGGTATAGGCGTGCCATACGTGACAAGATGAGTGGAATCCACACTCATTCTGGCAGCTTAACTTTGGATTTCATCAGATAGATTTGACTTGTTCTCTGGCTCATCATAGACACTGTTAACAGTATGGTGGGGTGTTGTTGGCAGCTACACCCCCTACAGGGACCCCACCTACAGGGACCATACTAATGGATGAAAACCTTCAGGGAGAAGTAATCTATTGTCTATAACAGCAGGGACGGGCCTTGCCACACTCTGAAAGCATTGGAGGAGACAGAGTTGGGGAAAAGTTAATCGCATGGATCCTTGTCCCTACCTCTGTCCTAAAGCACAATTATCTCTCTTTCACATCCACAGGTGCATCTTAAAGAGTCTTAAAGATTTCCCTTCTTTGGGTTTTCAATTATTGGATTTATTGTTCAACTTTCATTTCCCTCCCCTTTAATTTTGCAAGATCTACGCAAATCAATCCCTTCTCCTGGTTGGTATGGCTAGTCCAACACATGTTTCCCATAAGGAATGTAGATCTAAACTTTTAGAATTCATCAGTACTTATTAATAGCATCTATATATTTCAATATTTGTTAGATGATTTAATACAAATGCATTTCTATAGACTATGTTAGTCTTTAAGTTAGACTTAAGAGTCTCTGACGAGGTCTGGTTTAGCACAACTCACAGCTAGAGAGCAGAAACATGTGGCACGGTGGCAAACACTACTCAGGACAAAGGAAGCATATCTCACGTCCTTTTTTGTTATATCTTATGAAATAAAGACACCTGGGTTCAAATGCGGTAAAGATATGCAGGTGTTCAACTCACAGTCCGGCATGCATTTGTTCTGACTGCAGCACTAAAGGGAGAGAAAGTGCTTGGCAAACTTTCCTCTCAGCATGAATGCCTGAAATTTTTGCCAGCAGTAAAAAACGGCCCAATTCTAGATTCTCTCACTTCCAAATTCAGGCTATGATACATTAATGCAAGGAGCCCTGGGCACTAACATAAGGCAGGTACTAAACCCCCACCAGCCAGTCCATGCGAGAAAGATAAAGCTGTCTGCTTCAGTAAAGATTTATAGTCTCCAAGGTAGTGAGATGATTTGAGGTCAATCTGAGGCTATATAAAAGTGAAGGGGTGATATTCAACCTGTCAGGTCACAGCCTGGGGGTGCCTCCTTTTCATAAGGAGGGCCCTGGGGTCCTCGCCTTCTCTCTCGGCCTTCAATTTCTTTCAGGGACCACTCTGACTCCTTAGGCCTCCATTGCCATTGGATCCACATGACTTTGATGCCACAAATCTGTAATTGCCCTGCATTCCGTGTCATTGCTGGTGGCTACATTAGTCTGAAGAAGGGCTTATGGACTAGTATTGGACTTAGGAACTTGAATTTGACTGGATTGGGATGTGCTCCTAATATCTAGTTCGCTCTTGATATAAAGTTCTTGCTTACACATATACGACTCTTGGATTTGTTTCCCTAGTGAACCCTGCCAAACCTATCAGGGTGGATTCCAACCTTGAGGGTGTGGCCTTCTCCAAAGGAGGACTTGAGTGCCTCTTTCTCTCTCTCCCCTTTACCTTCCTGCATGATGGGACTCTCTGCTGCTGAGTCTAAGAGGCCCTGGGTCCCTGCCAATAGTGCGTTGACCTTGGAGCCACATGTCTGAGCCACCAGGCCGTGATCTTTCCGAATTCTGCATCACTGCATGTGTCTGTGTGAGTCTGAAGACGGAATTATGAACTTGAGCTGGACTGGGCTGGGATGATGTTTCCTTGACATGTAATTAGTTCTCAATACAAAGCGATGAGAACACTATAGAACTTCCTTGCAAGACATTGAATCACATTACAAAAAGTGACACAAGAAACTCCATTTTTAAGAAGAAATAAGAGTGACAGTCAGGCCTTCCCCAAAGTTGAGTCACTCCCAAGGAGGGCCTAGAACTAGAAACTGTGTCACTCCCAAGAGGAACCCAGTAACTGCCAAATGTCAGAAGAACCACCCTAGAAAGGCTGAAGAATCCTGATAAGGACGTCAATGAACCAGCCAAACTACCTAGTTACACCTGGGTAGAGACACTGACTTTTTAGTGAGCCAGGAACCAAGGAAACGCCAACTCCTGCTCTCTCCAGCCTACCTGGAGTGAGTACATCAATGAAGGCAATGCTTTTGGGACTATGATGCAGAGATAAGGATGTGCGTAGTGTGGTGGCATTATACTCTTACATTTGCCCTGATAATCTCATACTTAGTAGTTAATTTTAAGATTATTAGACTGTTTGATATGTGTTTGCAGTGAGCAAGCCAAGCATTCGAAAATGTCAAAGAGCATTAAGTCATTATTAATTGTGCGGCTCAGGACTAAAGCTCTTCCTTACACATTTATAAGTGTCATTCGATTTGTTTCTGTAGTCAACCAGCCTAGCACAGTCTGGGGACTTTATACACACTTGCTAAAAGTCAGAAGCGACTCCGTGGCAGTGTATGGGCACATGCTGCAATTTTCAGAGGCGTCCACTGTGGATAAGAAACACGAAACAAATAAATAAGATACAAACCTACAGCCAACCAGTTGATCCAGACTCACTACTGACTACACAGACGGAGTCTGGAGACCTTGTGGGGGTTCCAAGGCCAAGATCTTTACAGACGCAGACAAACATACCTTTCTCCTGTTGAGATGCTGTTGCTTTGAACCGCTGACCTCTCAGCAGCTGCTATGGGAGTGCTTTAACCACTGTGGCACCACAGTCCATTGAAAGACCTCAAACTCACTGACAATGAGCTGATTTTGTCTCACAGCAACCTTTGAGAGCAGAGCACTTGCCTTTCGGGGTTTCTGAGACTGTAAATCATCACCATATTTACAGTGGCTTTCAACTGCTGATTTTGTGATAAGCAGCCCGATGTTTAACTCGCTAAGCCCGCAGGTCTCTTTGGGGGATAATTAAGGAGTACTAAGCAGTCAGAATTACTCTAAAATACATATGCATTTAGGTCGATAGATATGTCACTTCTGAGTCATAACGTGGACTAAAGGATGATAGCTAGAGAAACATAGAATGATGGTATGGCAAAATGTTTTATTCTGGGGCTGAGCCCCAGTGGCGTAGTGGTTGTGCGTGGGACTGCGGCCCACTGGGACGGAGGTTCAATTCCAGCAGTGGGGCTGGGCCTCCTACTCCCACCACCGGAGAGCAGAGATGCCAAAAAAAAAAAAAGTTTTATTCTGATGAAACACTTATCTAATTTGAAATACTGATATTTAATAATTTTAAGTTAAACCTCGTTTTTTACCATTTTAATAGATAATTTAAAATAGTTAGCAATTTTCCAAGCATACATGACAAATAACATATTTTGCTTACTCCATGTTTTATAGAAAATGCATTCAAATTTGTACACTTTAAACACAAATGCATGCTATAGACTAATCCTTTAGATCACTACTACCGATCATTTTCATCATCATTTGATGAATATAGCATGATTTACAGATCATGTATGTCTGTATTACTTACTCATTTTGTCTTGAAAATTTAAAATCAAAAAGCACGGTGATAAAACCAAAGTTTGCTGGAGCGACACTCACCAGAGCTTTTCAAGGTCGGGTTGAATCAGACTCTCCTGGATGCTTACAAACATATAAACTCATGTGTGTAGGTAACTTGCATCTATCTAAACACAGTTATAATAGAAAACAAGAATATGGGAACTGGGAGCTCAAATCCCCCCCATTATGCTAAATATAGAGCAAAGCCTGGTCTAATGAAGTGATGAATTTTGTTCAGTTCTCACTCCAGTAATGAGGTAGGATGTGAAGGGATTCAGAAGAAATTAAAAAAAAAAAGATTAAACTGGTAGCAAAAATGAACATATAGGGACAGCAAGTAGACCAGAGTTTCAGTGGGAGGGGTGGGATGGGGGGAAGTGGAGTGAGTATTGTGGTAGTGGGACACTGGGACCTAAACAAAGACTATGTCAAGAGGTTTAGGGGAAAAAAAGTAATGTTTGGAAACTGACTGTGGTAGCAATTTTACAATTCTGCTTGACATGACTGAATTAAGGAATTATCTGTGTACTAGCTCCCAATGAATACTAATACTAATGCAAACTTTAAAGAAATTATGAAAGGTTAAAAATCTGCACTGAACTTAGGAGCTAAAGGTAAAGCATTGACTACATGGTATGACACATGTTTTGTTATGAGGTGCTCTCTAGTCATGGGGACTCATGCTGACCCCATGTGCAGCAGAGGGAAACATAGCCTGGTTCTGTGCCATCACCATAATGGTTGAGCCAATCGTTGAAACCACTGACTCCACCTAATTTGTCCAAGGCCTTCCTCTTTTTCACTGACCTTGTACTTTATCAACTGCGATGTCCTTCTCGCAGGGAATAGCCTCTCTAGACAATACATCCAAAGTATGTGCTTCTTTGGCCCCATGTAGTCACTGTTTTGGCCATCTGTGGTGCTTCAGTATTTCTCACCAGCACGATAATTCAAATGCATTGATTCTTCTTAGGTCTTCCTTGTTCAACGTCCAAATTTCCCAGGATCTGAGACCACTGAATATAGCATGGTTGGGGTCAGGTGTACTTTATTCCTCAAAGAAACATCTTTGATTGCCAACAATTTAAGGAGGTCTTTGAAGGAGGGAGGGGTAAGAAAGGAGGGGCTGATATCAGGGGTTCAAGTGGGAAGAGAATGCTTTGGAAATGAGGATGGCAGTATATGTGCAAATGTGCTTGACACACTGGATGAATGTATGGATTGTGATGAGAGATGTGAGTGCCCATAAAAGTATTTAATAGAAAAATAAATAAATATATAATAAAAGCATTAAAAGTTAAACAGGTCTTGTGCAGTAGATTTACCAAATACAATGTGTCCTTTGATGTCTTCCCCACTGCTTCCGTTACCATTGATTGTGAATCCAAGCAAGATGAGATCCTGGACAACTCACATCTTTTCTCTGTTGATCATGATATGATACATAAGGTGTTTGAAAATTCTGCTTGTGGTAAGAAGAGGAAAAGGAAATCCTTTACTCAATTTTTAATTGTAAAATGCTTGTACTGTCTTTTTAATCCTCTCCTTTTGGTGTTTAGTTAAGACACATTGTCATGTGAGCATTTACAAAGGAAATCAGAGAGATTCTTGTCAAATTCTTTAAGAAAGAAAAGATGAATCCAAAACAATAGACTTGTGTTGACGTGCCCAACACAGCTGATATCTTTCTCCGGACTTTTTGTCGTGAAGGCTGCCCTGATGGGGAGCCAGAAACTGTCACCTTATGGGATCTTTCTCTAGATTGAGACATTTGTACACTTAGAGGATTTCCCTCTTGTCTGTCACAGTCGAATTGGACTCAAGAATTCAAGTTTATCAGTTAGCTGCCAGGAAATGTTAACACTCTAGCAGTGCTCATTAACTTATGATGACACAGTTTATTAATTGCAGCTTCCTTCAGAAAAGGGATCCCTATTGGATCCAGAATCACCCGACCATTTCTGATTCTGATACGGAATGCTGATTAATGTCCTAATCAGAGACAGCCACAAGAGAGGCTTCTGAGGACACTGCTTTGGATCCTTTATAAGGGCTTTGAGTGCCTGGGGCAGAGATGGAGAGGAGTTTGCCAACAATAGAGGTCAAAGGGGGAGTTGGAGGTCACAAGACACTCATTTCATTGGCCACACAGTTTTATCTAGCATTGACATCATTCAGAGAAATTGGATTTCGCTTCATAAAGGGAACAGTCACAAAACTGTTATCGAATCAGTTATTATCATTTTAATTTGTGAGGTACAAATCCAAAGAACTTTCTTTTTGTATATTTCCTTGGAATTCTTCAAGCAGGTTTTGGGTTAAGGACTCATTAATAGTAACCTCATTCACATAAATTATTGTACAAATGTCCAGGCTAATAGAATTATTAGGTGTTAATGTGTGTTGCACAATTTGTGTTGCTCACTTGTGAGAACTAATGGTCTGGGCTTGTGTGTTAGAACTTGACAATTATCCATGCAGTCTTTCAAGTTGGAAAAAGAATGTATACTTTGTATGGCAGTGTCTAACTTTGATAGTAAATGCCAAAGATTATTTAAATACCTCTTTGCTTGAGAAAACATATTATAGTCACACCCAAATCAATTTCAATTGTGTCCTATTGGCTGAGATAATACTTGAATTATGACTAACTGCTAGGGCAAGGAGGATAGTAAGCTATTTTTTAACCAATGATAGCATATTTGTTATAGCTAATTTACTATTTTAAAATAATAATAGAATTATAGTTTATCTTTATATAATTATCTATTATTTTTCCCAAAGATAACCTTGCCATTTGGGCTTGACTTTCATTTTGTCAGATGCACCAAGTTATTTGAACTGACAAATACAGGTACAAAATGTCTGTGGTAAGTATTTAATTCCTAAATAGTGCAGTGAAATATGGAAAGCAATAGCAATGATAACAATTAAAAAATACCCATGTGGTGATAGAGGGAAAAGAGGAAAGTAAAAGGAAATAAAGGAAAGCACTAGGAAGCAAAGGACATTTATAGAGGTCTAAATACTCTTATGTACATGTGTAATTATATTTTAAAATAAGGATGGGGTCATAGATCTATGTACTTATATTTACCCTATATACTTGAGTATAAGCTGACCCAAATATCTGCCAAGGCACCAAATTTTACCACAAAATTGCATTTATAATGTATTGAAAAAATCAGCTTAAACACAAGTATGCATAGTATATGTTAAGTATTAAGATAGCAGATGGACATTGGAGCTCCACTCCAGTGCTCCCGGAACACAAGAAACACATATTCTAACACATATTCTAACAACCCAGATTCTCACCTACTCAACAAGATCACTGAAGACAAAGCAGGTACTTAAGCAAATGTGGTGAACTAAACTGATGGTGCCCAGCTATCAAAAGATATAGCATCTTTAAAATCTTAAAGTCTTAAAAGTACAAGTGGCCATCTGGCTAAGAAGCAAGAAAGCCCACATGGAGGAAGCACACCAACCTGTGTGATCATTAGGTGTTGATGGGATCAGGTATCACAAAGCTAAAGCAAAAAAAAAATCATATCAAAGTGAATGAATGGGGCACAGAGTGGAAACCCCAAATCAGATCTTTATACAACTGGACATTTCCTTTAGAAGGGTCACAAGGAAGAGGTGAGCCAGAAAGGGTGCAGTTGAAACCTACAACTTTTCTCTAGTTCTTTAATTGCCACTCCCCTCCACTATCATGACCTGAATTCTACCTTATAAATCTGACTGTATCAGAACATATACACTACTACAGATAAGATCTGGAAACACAGGGAATCGAGGGCAGATAAAACCCTCAGGACCAATAATGAGAGTAGGGATACCAGGAGGGTGGAGGAGGGAAGGTAGAGGGAGAAAGGGGGACCCAGTCACAATGATCTACATGTAACCCCTTCCTGGGGGGATGGACAACTTCGCCTACCTTGGGGGATGGACAACAGAAAAGTGAGTGAAGGGAGACAGTGGTCAATGTAAGACATGGTGGATAGAGGGATTTACAAATCATCAAGGGTTCGTGAGGGAGGGAGGGGAAAGGGAGAAATGAGGAACTGATTCCAACAGCTGAAATGGTAAGAAAATATTTTGTAAATCATGATGGAAACATATGTACACATGTGTTTGACACAATGGGTGGAGATAAGGATAATAAGAGCTATAAGAGCCCCCAATAAAATGATTTTTAAAAAACACCCATGTTGACAATTTATATCTGTCTTGTTGAAAACAAAGGCATATCTCAGATATGGCAAAGATATTGTTCCCCCATCAGCAATAAAGCAAATCAGAATAACTTTTTGGTTTCCCAGTGCAATTAAAAGTTATGTATATATTTTAGTCAATGTCTATTTGAGTGTGCATAGCACTAAGAAAAAGTTTGAAATGCTGTGAGAACTACTGAGATTGACACAGAGAGACATAAAACACGCACATATTGTTGGGGAAATTGTGCCATTGGAGGTATTTGACACATGGTTGTTCTAAAACTTCAAGTGGAAAAAAGAAATTAAATGGAAATCTTATAGCATTCATCTTGTCCCATTCTTGAAGTGACTCTCTTCTCTTTTAATAATTTTTCTCTTATTATATCAATAAGTAAATAAGAAAATCAAAGTACACTGGAAAGGGCAGGCTGCTTCATACTGATTTTTTTCTTTCCTACAATAGTAACAAGGTAAAAACACCCATGATGAAGGAGTACTTTTCTATAATATAATGACAATGACCAGAAGATCATTTAAAAACAGTGAATCAAGGGTAATAGAATGATCTTATGTTGCTTTTCTCTGTGCTGCCATGATTCTTAGGCTCCACAGACAGTTCTGGATTCAGCACTCCTTGAAACATTGGCTGGAAGTAAAGTTATGGGCTGAGAGGAGCTTCCCAGTCAATAATCTTACAGAGGCAGCCTTATCGATTCGTTAGTAATTTGACCAGTTCAAGTGCAATCATCTATTTCCTCAAGCCCTTCTTTCATTTCCCCTGAGTAGGTGGACACCAGAAAGTGCTAGGAAATGAGGCAGAGCTTGCAAGGAGTGATTTTATGTCGACACAGACTCATCCACTAGAAAGAGAGGGAAAAGATCAAACAGATGGTCCCATTAAAATATTGTAGCCAAGTAATTATACAGTACAATTCCTTCAAGAGAGAATAATGGTCAATCGATCTTTAACTAAAGCAAAATAGGAGAGCGGTATTTGAGTGTAACCTTTGGAGTCAAACTATATTTAAATCTAACTCAATTTAATAAAACTGTTATCTTTGACAGCTTTTCATAAGTAAAATGGTGAGAGATGTAATTAATACCTCTAAGACTTAAAAATCAAATGAAATAATTTTTGAAAAAAAGATGTTAGAGATGATGTCTGGGTTGGTAAATTTGTTGGGGTCTTAGCAATTATTGTCATCACCCAATTAAAATATTATTAGAGTAGTTATAATTTAATAAAGTTGTTTAAGCAAAATGCTAACCAAATATACACTAATATGTGTGATATAATCCAGTCTCAAGGGAAAAATATGTGATGTAGGAAAAGAGTCAGAATAAAATAATGTTACTACTATTTCATGTACTCAATTCTGTTTAATATATGTTTTCTCAGAGAGAACTTAGGCTATGGTAAGAATGTGTGTAGTTATAAATATAACTATTTACCTTAAGTTAAAAAGTAACTAATATGTAATATAATAGATGATTATAAAATGAGTTATTGGATTACTTAAGAATAAAAAAAGAAAATATCTAATACAATTTATTAAGAAGACAGATGTATTGAAATATAAGACATACTAAGAGACTTAGTATCTTAGTGTGAACTTAAAATAATTTAGATTAAATTTCTCATTTTAATTCATGATGACATATTCTTTAATAGTAAGCTAATGATTAGGAAACCTGTGAATTTAAGCCATTTCCCTCAGGGTATAATACATTTGTGTCTAGACGTAGATGCAAAGCAGATAACTGTGGCAAGGACTGTTGCTATTGGGTGCTCTGAAGTGTTTCCTGACTCATAGAGACCCTGTGAACAACCAAAGGGAACTGCCCCTTCCTACACCATCTTCACAATTGTTCTCATATTTGAGTCCAGAGTGGTAGCCACTGATTCAGCCCATCTCATGGAGGTCTTTCTCTTTGTCACTGTATTTCTACTTTACCAAGCAAAAGTCCTTCTTCGGGGTCTGTTCTCTCCTGACTGGATGCCAAAGTGCACAGGACAAAGTTTCCTCTCCTTTGCTTTCAAGTGGCATTCTATGTACTCTTCCAAAATAGATCTGCTTATTGTTTTGGCACTCCACGATAGTTTCAATATTCTTCATCAACACCATAACTCAAATTTATCAATTCTGCTTTGTATCAATTGTATCAATGTATCAAATGTATCAAATGTATCGATTCCTTATTCAATGTCCAACTTTCAGAAGCACATGCAGAGATAGAAAATGCCATGCCTGTAGTCAGGGTTTCCTTACTTCTCGAAGTGTCATCCTTGCTCTTTAACACTTTGAAGAGCTTTTGTGTAGCAGATGTACTCAATGTGATTCATCTTTTGATCTCATGTCTGTGCTCCCATGAGATTTTTTTGTGTGTGTGTGGATCCAAGCAAGAGAACATCCTTGAAAAGTTCAATTTTTCTTCCTCTTCCCAGGACAGTATCTACAGGTCCCTTTGTGAGGATTTTGGTCTTGTAAACATTGAGTTTTAATCCAGACTGAAGGCTCAACTCTTTATTTCCCCAATGATTTTATTGGGGGCTCTTACAGCTCTTATAACATTCAATACATCATTTGTATCAAGCATATTTGTACACATGCTGCCATATCAATTTCCAGATATTTTCCACTTGAGCCCTTGGTATAAGATCCTCTTTTCCCCTCTCCCTATTTTATAAATAATTTTATTGGGGGCTCATACAACTTCCATCACGATCCATACATACATCAATTATATGCAGGCCACATTTGCACACTTGTTGCCATCATCACTCTCAAAACATCCTCTCTCCACTTAGGTCCCGAGGACCAGCTCCTCATATTTTCCTTCCTTTCTTCCTTCCTCCCACTCCCTCATGAGCCCTTAATAATTTAAAAGTTGTTATTTTTTCATGTCGTATTCAGTCTGATGTGTCCCTTCACTCACTTCCCAGAGAGGAGGTTATATGTGGATCCCTGAAATTCATTCTCCCTTTCTATTCCACCATCTCTCCATATTCCCACTATCACCACTCCCACCACTAGTCCTGAGGGAACATCTATCCTAAATTTCCCATGTCCCTACTCCAGTGTACATCCCCTTCTGTAGCTGGATTTTTCTGGTAGAATTGGGATCGTGATAGTGGATGGGAAGAAGCATTTGAGAACAAGAGGAAAGTTGCATATTTCTTTGTTACTACACTGTACCTTAACTGGCTCATCTCCTCCATACAGTTCGTCACTCCCTGCAGTTGCATCACTTATTGATGGGCTTTGAGTCCCCCATCTGTACTCCCACTAATTTATAATGATGCAATTTTAGTTTTTTGATGCCTGACACTGGATCCCTTCAACACCTCGTGATCACACAGGCTAGTGTGCTTCTTCCATGTGGGCTTTGTTTCTTCTGAGCTGGATGGCCACTTGTTTACTTAAGCCCTTAACACACCAGATGCTATATCTTTTGATAGCCATGCACCAGCAGCTTTCTTCACCACATTTCCTTATGCACTCATTTGTCGCTCATATCAGCAAAGTGAGCTCACAATGTTAGGAGTTTTAGTTCTTGAAGCCTGGTAACTGATTCCTACACCTCGTGGTCTCACAAGCTGGTGTGCTTTGTCCATGTGGGCTTTGCTGAACTAGATGGGCTGTAAGACCCCATATGCTACATCTTTTGATAGCTGGGCACTATCAGCTTTCTTCACCACCTTTCCTTATGCACAAATTTCCTTCAATGATCGTGTCGGGAAGGTGAGCATCAATGAATGGCAATTTTATAGAACAAAATGTTCTGGTACTGAAGAAGTTCTTGTCACTTTTCATTGGCAAAGATTTTGATCCCTCCTCTTTATAAGAAAGCAAGGTTGTGGGATTGGCATATCAAATGTTGATAATACGCTTTCCTTCAATCCTGATACCACATTTTGACAGACAGTTTGAGTAAGTATGGTGAAATAATACAATTTAGAAGTAAATCCCTCTTGATTTTAAGCTATATTCTCTTATTTTGTCTCTCTCTTGATTTATGCACAGATTCCATGTAAGCAGAATAAGTGTTGTAGAATTCCCATTCTTCTTCATGCTACCCATAGTTTGTTATGATTAATACAGTTGATTATGTTTGCATAGTCAATGAAACACAAGTAAACATGTTTCTGGCATCCTTTACTTTCAGCCAAGATTCATCTAATGCTGACAATAAAAGCCCTTGCTCAATGGCTTTTGAATGTGGCAAGGATTCCTTAATGCTCCTTGTGGATGCAATAGAATCATTGTTGAATGATCTTCAACACAAACGTTACTCAACTTTTTTCTGCTTGAGCTATGCTGGGTGTGTTATGTTTTTCTCTGGGGTTGTTTTGTGTCTCCTTTTTTATTTTTAGGTATTTTCACATTTCATTACAATGCTTTATTTTGTCTTCTTGAGGTACATTTTGAAAATGTCTGTTCAACTTTTTTATTTCATCTTTGCTTTTATTTATCTTCACTATTCTATAATTAAGAGCAAGTTTCTTAGTCTTTCCTGACACCCACTCTGTACTATTCTTTCCTGTTTTATCTAAGACTCATACGTCATGTATGATGTTCTTTATGCCATCCCACAGCTTGTCAGGTTTTCTACCATGCTCAATTGAACATATGTCAGTTCAGTTTCAAACTGTTACTTATTAACGGGGAACATATTTTTAATCATCTTATTGGGGGCTTCATAAGTCTCTTATCAAAATCCATCCATCCATCCATAGTATATCAAGCACATTTGTACATTTTTTGCTATCATCATTCTCAAAACATTTTCTTTCTACTTAAGCTCATGGTATTAGCTCATTATTTTTCTCCTTCTTCTCCTCCCCCCCCCCATGAACCCTTGATAATTTATAAATTAATATTCTGTCATGTAGTACATTGTCTGATATCTCCCTTCTCCCACTTCCCTCTTGTGCGTAACCCAGGGAGGAGGTTATATGTAGATCCTAATAATCAGTTCCCCCTTTTTACCCCACTTTCCCCCCACCGTCCCAGTATCGTCACACTCACCACTGATCCTGAAGGGATAATCTGTCCTGGATTCCCCATGTTTCCAGTTCCTCTCTGTACCAGTGTACATCCTCTGGTCTAGCCAGATTTGTAAGGTAGAATTGGGATCATTATAATGGGGGCAGGGGAGCATTTAAGAACTAGAGGGAATTTGCATGTTTCACCATTGCTACATTGTACCCTGACTAGCTTGTCTCCTCCCCGTGACCCTTCTGTAAGGGGATGTCAATTTACCTATAAATGGGCTTTGGTTTGCAAATGTGTAACTTCCCCCCTTCATTTATAATGATATAATTTATAGTTCTTTGATGCCTGATGCCTGATGCCTGATGCCTTCAACACCTCGTGGTCGGTTACACAAGCTGCTGTGCTGCTTCCAGGTGGGCTTTGTTGCTTATGAGCTAGATGGCTACTTCTTTATCTTCAATCCTTATGTTCCCAGATGCTGCATCTTTTGATAGCCAAGCACCATCAATCTATTCACCACTTTTGCTTATGCACACATTTGTCTTCAGTGATTGTGTCAGGAAGGTGAGCATCACGGAATGCCAATTTAATAGAACAAAAGGTTCTTGCATTGAGGAAGTACTTGAGTGGAGGCACAATGCTCATCTGCTGCCTTAATAAAAACCCTTTAAGTGTATGCATGTAGATCTATTTTCCCATCATCATATGTAAATATGTTCACCTATGTATATGCCTGTCTTTAAACTGCTATAAATCCCCTTTTACCCTCCAGTTCTTTGCTCTATGTCCTTTTACTTTTCTCTTGTCCCATATCATGCTCAGCTTTCATTTGAGTTTCAGTAATTTCTCTCAGTTACATTACTCTTGATCAATCCCTATCAGACCTCTCACACTCACCATGCCACTGATTTTGGATCACTTGTTGTTTCCTTGTCCCTGGATTGGTGAATGCTACCTCCTTTCCCCCACCTCTCCCTCTTTCATGTCTCCCTGGAACCATCAGTCCCATTATTTACTTCTCCAAACTGTTCATCCAGCCTATTTTATCTAGATAAAGTTGCAGAGATAATAATATGTACAGAAAAGCAAGACATTGTAAGAAGAAGCAACAAAAGAAAAAAATGTTTTGCCTTGGGACCCATTTTTTTATAACAAAGCAGAACCCCAGACCTTCTCCACTGGTAAGTGATTATACATATAGACATAGATGTTTTATTGTCTTTAAAGATGTATTTGGGCAAAGAGTAGAGGCACAAAATTAGAAGAAAAATGTAAAGATGGCATTGGTTAGAAAATACAATCCCTTTTTTGCAAGCTAAGGTACTAAAATAAAAAGTTCTGAAAAGTTTATAGAGTCACATAGGCATCTAGCTAATGAGTTAACTCAACCTCCACCTTCCTTTTTCACCCTGCTATGCAATAAATACAAAAGCAGTAAGATAAGACAGGGGCAAATGCAAATTTAGATCATGGGACTGTTGGAGGATTCATCTATTTTTTGTAAATCTCTATACAAAAAGAAACATATTAAAGATAAATCTAAGACAATAAAACTTCTCATGAAGGAGCATTTTCTCCTTCATCTCTGTATAAAAACATACATTACTCTCTTTCTCTCCCAAGCTCATGCATAATGAGTTGCAACAGAAAAGAATTATTTTTCCCCATGCCAGCAGATAAGCATACATCAGGAGTATGACTGGCTAAAGATAAATCAGATGTGAAAGCAATAATCCCCTTAAAACACTGGCATCATTTGATGTCCTCATGAAGACCATGCAAGCTGGTTCAGAGAGGTATGAAATGAAGCTGACAGATTTGCATTGATTGCTAACTGAGTATTCTTTAAGGCTAATAATTGTAGTATGCAACCAAATAAATGGGTGAAATAGATACCTTACACAATTGTTAAAATATATATGTGTATTTATATATATTTAAATCGTTTATTGGGAGCTCATACAACTCTTATTACAATTCATACATGCAGCCATTGTATGCCAAACACATTTTTACATTTGCTGCCATCATCATTCTCAAAACGTCTCCTTTTTACTTAAGCCCTTGGTATTAGTTTCTCATATTTCCCCTCCCTCCCTACGCCCCCCTCCCATGTGAACCCTTAATAATTTATAAATTATTATTATTTTGTCATATTGTACACGTCTGATGTCTCCCTTCATCCACTTCCCTGTTTTCCATACCCCAGGGGGGAGGTGATATGTAGATCTTTGTAATCGGTTTTCCCTCTCTGCTCCACCTTTCCTCCACCCTTCCAGTATCGCCACTCTCATCACTGTTCCTGAAGTGATCATCTCTTCTGGATTCCTTCTGGTCTTTCTGGATTTTAAAGGTAGAATTGGTATTATGAAAGGGGGGGGGGTGGTATTTAAAAACTAGAAGAAGGTTGCATATTTCATTGTTGCTACACTGTACCCCAACTGGCTTGTCTCTTCCCTGGGAACCTTCTGTAAGGGGATGCTATTTCACCTACAAATGGGCTTTGAGTCCCCAATCTTTACTCCCCCTCATTTAAAATAATATAATTTTTAGTTCTTTGATGTCTCATACCTGATCCCTTTGACACTTTGTGGTCACACAGGCTAATGTGATTCTCCCATGTGGGCTTTGTTGCTTTTGAGCTAAATGGCCGCTTGTTTACATTCAAACCTTTTTCAGGCCACCTTTCTGATATGATTGCTGAAGCCAAATGTGTGCATAGCAAATGTGGTAAAGAAAGCTGATGGTCCCCAGCTATATAAAGATATAGTTTCTCGGGTCATAATATATTTTTATAACCATTTCTATTTTCCAAATGATAAACACTACTCATGCTAACATCCCCCAAATGCAGGCATTGTAGTAAATTTCCATGTGTTTAAAAGTCATGAAGAGAACCAGTGTTTTGAACATGTGACATTTAGAGTCAAACAGGGGACTTGATTTTTGTAACTTAAGTCTGATGGGGCAACAAAGCACACAGTTTCACAAATAAAGTCAGTGCTGAATGGGCATGGCCATTCCAGTTGTCTCAATTTCATATAGTTTTAATTCTCAATGTTCCACAGGCATGGTATGTGAACGGTTAGTGGTATTAATAATGTATCCATTGTTAAGTGTAGGACTGAATAACCATAGACTTTGATAGCCCTAAGAGGCCAACATTATCCATAGAAACAAAATTTGCTTTGACTATAGGAAGAAGGCATGACATTCCAAGAATTGTGATTGAACACAGGGTCCAATCATTCTATTTCATATTTGTGTTAGTTTCTGTGATAGGTGGGATTGTGTCCATTTGGCTGTGCTATGATTCTCAGAGGTTTGCCCATTACAACATAGTAATCCCTCAGGATGCTATCTCATCTAATGTAATTGTGTCCAGGTTAGGATCTAATTTGATATCCATTGAAAGGGATTTTCCTTAGGGATGAGCCTGCTTCCCACATTTGTTTATTTGCTGAGTATGGATATTTCATCAGGCTTCCGATGTGGCATTGGGGTATTTGAAATTGAACCAGGAGCCTAGCCAATTCCAAAATGGTTACCAGCCTGCTAACTTTGGGTTCATTCTCCTCTGCAGACAGCAGCCTGCTGTCTGAGCTGCTGATCTTGAATTTTTCAGCTCCTACAGGAACGGAAGCCAGGAGAAGCCTTCAGCCTGAAATATGACCCATAAAACTTTCTAATCTGTAATCATATAAGTCATATGCTTTAATCAGTCTCTCTTTATGTATATATGTGCATGTGCATATATTTATACACACACACACACACACACATATATATATATATATATATATAGAGAGAGAGAGAGAGAGAGAGAGCATAAATCAGATGCTCACACAAATAAATGAGCTTCACTGGCTTGACTGCACTAGCAAACTCAGCCTATGACATTTCCCTTGATTATAAACCACTTCCATTAGAAATGATGACACAGAGAAAAGGAGAAGGAAAAAGCCATTCACAGTTTCTTTTCCTTTCAGTCACCTTTACGCATCTGGATGTTCCAAGTAGAGGGGGTTGGTAGAATGTGTGTTTATCGAGTGACAAAATAAAAGTGGTGTAGTGATGATAGTATTTCCATTGTTATGGTAAAAAGTAAGTATAAATAATACCTTTTCCAAACAGCTTACTTCTCGCGTTTCAAACTGATGGGGTTCCTTAAGGGGGTTCCAGGGGGTTCCACTTTGCCGTGGCTCTCAGTGCAACAGGAGGAAGCACTGCCTGCTCCTGCGTCCTCTGCACAGTGCTGCTGATATTCCAGCCCATGGATGCAGCCATTGTGTCCATCCACCTTGTGTAGGGCCCTCCCTCCTGTCTGCTGTCCTGCTACGTCACCAGACAGGATATCCTTTTGATATCAAGTAGCAGTACCACTCCTAGGTACACACAGCCTAAATTCTTTCAGTGAAAAAATTTTTTTCACCTTAACAAAGGGGATGTTATAAAAATACAATTTTAAAAGAGCTACTAAGGGGGCGGAGTGCACCATGTTACCTTTTATGTGTCCTCTGTGATCCTTTTTGCACTACTGGCCATGTGACCCCCGGCTTTTCGCGAGGTTTAGTGGCATTGACTTTAGCTATGTTCTGAACCACAAAACCAGAACTATTTCTTGATCTTCCTTTATCAATAAACACTACCCCACTTTGATCCACTATAAACAGTGAACCGTAAGGTTTCCACCATCCACTTGTGTCCTGGATCATCTCACCCGCAGTTATCCTTTCAAATGCCTCTGATAAAATGATGAGTTTCAAATCTGTGTTCATAGGATGGAATATCTCCTGGGCTTGGTCTCTGTATATCCAACACCTGACTGTGCAACTAACTTGTTTGACTCCCACCATTTCCTCTCAAACGATTATATCTGAATCACAATTATTATCCTCTTCACCACCACCAACCCTTTTCTACTTTCCTCCATTGTAGCTAATAGCTCTATTATATCCAGTCATCCACATCTGGACCTCAGGCTCATTCCAAATGGTTCCCTCTCTTTCACTGTCCACATCCAATCAGACACCATATTCGGTCAATTCTAGGTCCTATAATCCTGTGAATCTTCTGCCCTTGTCTGTCCTCCATGGAACATCTGTTTGACACTTATTACTCTCCATTGCTCCTACTTGTTCCAAAACACAGTGACTCTATAGGACAGAAAAGAAATTGCCCCATTGGATTTCCAAGGTTGTAATCTTTAGAAGCAGATTGCCATATCTTTCTCCCGAGGAGTGGTTGATGGGTTCAATCTGCCAACCTTTTAGTTAATAGCTGAGAGCTTAACTTCTCTATCAGCAGCGTTCAAGCATTCCAAATGGTTTCAAAATTGCTGTCTGAGTAATATTTCTAAAAGGCGAATTTGTTTATATAGTTTCCCTATTAACAGAATATATAAAGAATTCCTCCCTAGTAACAGACACAGGTTTAGCAGTTTTAATTTTTCACCCAAAGGTCTTCAAGGTCTTCTACTCGTGCTTTCCTTCCCTCATGTCAGGTCTCTCTCCCAAGCATTCCATGTTGTCACCCTATAAAGGGACTCAGATTTCTTAAACTTGCTTATTACCTTCCCAGCGATTTGTATGTGCAATACCACAACTGCAAGATTTTCTCATTCATCATTTTTGAAGGCCAAAATCTCGGTCAACTCACTGGGTTACTCTAAGATCTGATTAAATCATCAACATTGAGTTCTGGGCCACTGCTATTATGGAATGTTTCCTTGATAAAATGAATTCAGGCTGGGATACCTGGGTGTGTGCAATTCAACATTTAGAGCAGTACAAGATGGTAAGTGAACTAATAGGCAAGGAGAATCAAGGGACCCCTTGTGTCACAAGATACTCTAGCGAAAAGCAGGGGTGGGGACACATTCATAGGAGGGTGACTCCTGAACTAAGTAATAAAGCATAATATGTAGGAGATACCTGCAAGGTTAAAAAAAGCTTTGAGGACTGACAAAAGACTTCCATACAGGGAATTAGAAAATGTACAACCATCAGAAAACAAGATGTGCTTGCAGAATTTTTTAAAAGTTCAGAACGGCTAGAAAATTCTGGAGTTGGCAGTGAGGACAAAGAACTGGAATGAATCCCAGTGGTGGCTAGGAAACATAATTTATTAACATACATTGGTCCACAATTGAATAAGAGAAAGGAAGGAGAAAATGAGGTGCTTATCAACATGATTTCAAGTTTAATCTAAAAGGTGGAGCCAATTACTGCAGCTAGGAGTGTACTTGTCACTGAGAAAGATGGGATTTTAAAAGCCAGTAGACTGGGAGCTCTGGCAGTTAGAGGTTGGGTTGCTGAACTGAAATGATAGTGCTCCAAACCCAGTTGCTTCTCTTAAGGAGGAAGGGTAGATAGTCTCCACCTGTCAAGATTACAGTCTGGGCAGCTCTACCAAGAGCAGATGTACTCTGTCCCAGAGGGTCGCTTTCAATGGGAATTGTTTTCACAGTAGTGAGTTTGGTTTTTGGGAGAGTAGAAACCAGGGCAAACGTGTTTAAATATGTTGCTAAAGTACTGGATTGGAACTCACATGAGTTCGAAACAAAAACTGGAGTCAGCTGAAGTCATAGGTAATAAAATAAAATAAAATCACTGCCATCAAGTCAATTCTGAATCACAGCAGGAAATCTGTGTGCTTCTGAGACTCTATATCTTTTAGGGAGTAGGATATTTCATCTTTCTCATGCAGACCTTGTGGTTAGCAGCCCAAGGAATAACCCACTGCCACGAGGGCTCCTAGAAATAGGTAACTTTCATTCACTGCCAATGAGTCAGTGCAACTCATGGTTACCTAGCTACCCTAAAGGACAGGATAGAATTGACTCTGCACACACTGAGACTATTAACTCTCTGCTGGAGTAAAATGTCCTGGCTTTCTCCAGAGGAGCAGCTGGTGGTTTCAATCTGCTGATCTTGCAGTTCGCAGCAAAATACCACACCACTAGTATTCCTAGTTGACTGATAAAGGAGATGGAAATTCTTTAAGAATATTATGAGACTGGGACCCTAGGCAATGCCAGCTTGGCAAGATGGTACTCATCGACTTCCAATGAGTCTATGCCAACTCACAATGACCCAGGTTCCTAAAATTGTAAAATTATAAATCTTTTCAGTAGGAGAGAGTCCCTCTTTCTCCTATGGAGAGGCTGGTACTCTTGAATTGCTGATATTTTAGTTACTAATATGTATCCACTATATCACCAGGATTTTAGGACAGCACTAGATGGACCACCCAAAAAGAAGAGCCTTGGAAAGAGACAGAAATATTGAAAGAAGACAACAGTCATCTATCAATGTCCTCTAATACATTATAAAACTAGTCAGCCAGACCCCTGCAATACTTTGTAAAAGCCAATCAGCAAAACCTTTGTGTTTCTTCAGTTTGGTATTTAAAGGTAGTTTTTATGTAAAATCTCATGGTATTTGTGTTTTCTTGCCTCGAGACTACATTTAGACTAAATTACTTTAAATGAAAGGGGAAAATATATCAGTTTAACCAGGGACTGTATGAAATTATTTACTCCTTAATATTTTACAACACCAACAAAACAGAATAAACAAAAACATTGTAGAGCCTTCTACTTCCTGCTTTGAAGTTAAAGAGAATTGCAGAGGCCCTGAAATGACTAGATTTTAGTTGTGATATCAGGAGCACCGGTGGCTTAGAGGATAAACTGTGGGCTGCAGTTCAGCAGTTCAAAACCACCAGGCACTCTCTGATAAAAATATGAGGCATGCTACTCTATGGAGAGTTATCATCTCAGAAACCCACAGAGGAGTCCTATACTCTCTGGTAAGGTTGATATGAGCTGTCATCAGTTCAAAGGCAATGAGTGCTTGATCAGGGTTCTAGGATCACAAGAACCCAAAACTCTAACAAGAAGCTGAGGTGGGGTGGGTAAAGTTGGAAGCGGGATACATTTATAAACTGGTATGGTAGTAGTTTGACATTTTAATATTCAGTGTGTGGATCATCAGTTCATAACTTTATTATCGAGCAATATGTGGAGTTTATAGCATTAATAACTTGTGAATATGGAGGGCACAACCTTGCTTTTTGAAAGTGAGAAAGAAATAAAGCACTTGCTTCTGAAGATCAAGGATTGTAGCTTTCAGTGTGGATTAAAAGTTAATGAAAGAAGACCAAATTCCTCACAACTGGACCAGTCATTAACACCTTGATCAATGGAGAAAAGTTTGAAGTTGCCAAGGCTTTGGTCTCTTTGTGGATCCACAATCAATGCTCTTGGTAACAGCAGTCAAGGAATCAAGAGACATTTTGCATTAGGCAAATCTCCCACACAAAACCTCTTTAGTGTCTTGAAGAATAAAGATATAAAGATGCTACTTTAAGGACTAAGGTGAGCCTCACCCAAGCCATAGTATTCTTGATACGCATGCAAATGTTGGACAATGAAGAAGGAAGACTGAAGAAGAATGGATGCTTTAAAATCGTGGTGCTAAAGGAGAATATCAAAAAGTACTATGGACTAGTGAAAGGACAAATGTATCTACATTGAAAGAAGTAAGGTTAAAGCACTCTTGGGTGGTAAAGATGGCAAGACTTTGGCTTATACACTTGGACAGATTGTCAGGAGAGATCAATCTCTGGGGAAGGATGTCAGGTTTGGTAAACATCATGGAGGGGTGTTGGAAAAGAGGAAGGTCCCCAATGAAATGGATTGACACAATGACTGCCATAGTAGACTCAAGCATAGGAATCTTTGTGAGGATGGCATTGCATTGTGCAGTGTTTGCTTTGTTGAGCACAGGGTACCTATGTTGGACATAGGGAGCAGACTCTAAGGTACCTAACAACAATAACAACAACAACACATCATTAGTCCAGTGTGGAAACTTGTTCAAAGCTTCATAGCATACAATGTGTACTATAATGAGATAGTCATCTTGACGAAACAGAATTTTGACTAATAGGAGGCATAGTTGTCACAAAGGACACTTTGACAGGAAAGGTAATTTTAGACTCATTTACACTTTCACTTATTAAATATATAACCAGAGGCTATTTTAGGTCAGCTTTCATACTAAGTGATACACACATACATCTAAAATAATTCATCATTCTTTCCTTCAAATACTTTCTTAATATCTCTGGGAAAAGATCATCATAACATTTT
>PVJH01020962.1:0-39678 GCA_004026705.1 Nesogale talazaci
AGGAGAGGCCACATGGGCTTGCCCTGATGGAACCAGCTCTGGGGCCAGAGAAGCCATGTGGAGACTCCTGCCAGTGCTGAGCTGCTTGGGAGACTACAGGGAGACCCCTGCCAGCGCTGAGATGTTTCTACTGTGGCCAGACACACAAGACTCTGCATCCACTGGCCTGTGATTGTCCTGGTGTCATTGCATGTGCTTTGTAAGTCAGAAAGAGACCTTATAGACTGGTATCAGACAAATGGGCTAATATCAAACTTGTGATCTTGGACTGGACTGGGTTGGGATGCTCTCTCAATGTTCCATTCCTCTTGTATACAAACCTTTCCCTTATATCCATATGTACGTCTATGAATTTGTTTCTCTAGTCTATCTGGACTAACACAAATCATTACCACAATCAATTTTAGGACACTTTCATCTTTGCTTGTACTCCTTGTTATTTTAAAAAATTTTGGGGGGACATCACTGCCCTCTGGTGGTGGGAGTAGGAGGTCCAGCCTTTGCTCCTGTAGAGCTGCTGCTAGAATTGAACCTCCATCCCAGTGGGCCGCAGTCCAGCGCACAACCACTATGCCAACGGGGCTCAGCCCTTAAAATTTTTTTTATTTAATCATTTTATTGGGGGCTCGTACATAGCTTTTCACAATACATTGTTACTGTTTTAAAATTTATAGACTGTGTCTGTATTGTTCTTTCTCAAAGTTATGCATAGTTTGTTATGCTTCACACATTTAATGCTTTTACATAGTTGTTAAAACACAAGTAAACCTTCCTGGTATTCTCCGCTTTCAGCCAAGATCCATCTGACATCAGCAATGCTTTTCTTTGTTCCACATTCTCCTCTAAATCTGCCAGCTAGCTCCCTCTATATAATGCTGCAACCATGATTGAATTATCTTTAGTAAAAATTCACTTGTTTAGAATATTAATGACATTGTTTGATGAGTTCTACATTCTTTTGAATTACTTTTCTGTGTAATGAGCACAAATAGGTATCACTTCTAGTCAGTGGCCCAAGTCGCTGTCTTCCTAAATTTCTTGGCATCAGTGAATGAATGCTTCTAGTGCTTTATTAGTTTATTGAAATATTTCAAATTGTAGTCTGTCAAATCCTGGACCTCTGTTTTAGTCTAATGTCCATAGTCTAGCTTGAACTTCTTTGATCCTAGATAATGTGCTATCTCTTGAAGTGGTTGTATTTTGGTCAGTTCTTTTTGGTATAAGATGGTACTCATTCCTTTTACCTCCTTTTGATGCTTCCTGCATCATTCACAATTTTGCCAAAACAATCCTGTAATATAGTAAATCAGGCTTAATGTTTTCCTCTCTGTCCTTTCAGCTTGAGATATGCTGAGTGCAATATTCCTTTTTGGCTTTCCAGCTCTAGGTCTGGAAATTATATTTCATCATAATACTTTGATTTGTCTTCCTGAGATGCCCTTATGAAATTTTCCTGTTCAGTTCGTTGATTTCTTCGTGTCTTTAATTTGATTCAGCCAGTCAACATTCAGCAAGCTGCAGTGTCTCTTCTGACATCCACTTAGGCCTTTCCTTTTGTTTTTGTAGTGACCTTTTAAGTTCTTCGCATAGTATACTGTATATATAACACTCCACAGCATGTTAAATCTTCTATCATTAGTGGTCAATGTATTAAGTCTATGCTTGAGATGTTTTAAAAATGAAGGTGGCATATATAGTCAAGGTTGCACTTTGGCCCTTTCTTTTAGTTTTCCTCAATTGCAGTCTGAACTTCTCACTACTGTCAAGTTGATTCGAACTCGATAGTAAGAGTAGAGCTGTTACTTTCATTTTCCAAAACAGAAAAATACCTCATCTTTTTATCCAAAGTGTGACTTTTGGTTTCAAACTACTGCCTTTGTGACCGGCGGCCCAGTGAGTAACCCACCACACCATCAGCACTCCCAACCTGAGCTTACATTTGAACAATTGATGATCTCTACTGTAATCAGCCCTTGACTGCATTTTGGCTGTTCATGTTGAATGTCTGTCTCTATTATCTCAGGTCAGCAAATGAATCTCTCGAAAACCTTACTCCACCGATGTCATTATAATGGACTCTGCCTTGAGAAGGCAGCTTTTTCTCAGTCGTGTTTTGAATGCCTTCCACTCAAAAATGGCACTGTGCTTCAAATTTCTGCTGCTACTCATAAGATTGTTAATGACTGATCCCTAAGAAAGTAACTTTGGGAATTCCAAAATATTTTGCTCTTGTAGGACCTGTACATGGACCAAGAGACAGTCGCGCCAACAGAACAAGGGAGTGCTGCATGGTTTTAAATCACAGGAGGCATTTGACTGGGTTGTGTCTTCCAATCTGTATGCTGAGTAAATAATTGCCAATAAGCAGAGTAGTGGATTATATGAAAAGAATGGGCACCAGAATTGGAGAAAAGCTTACTAGCAACTTGTGATCTGCAGATGACACAATCTTGCTTACTGAAAGTGAGGAGAATTTGAAACACTTAGTGTGGAAGATTAAAGACAGAAGACTTCATTATGGATTGCAAATCAAAATAAAGAAAAAAAATCCTCACCACTGGGCCAATAGACAATATAAAAGATTGACATTCTCAAGGATTTTGATTTGTCTAGGATCCACAATCCATGCTCACGAGGGAGTATCAAGAGATCAAATGGCATCTTATACTAGGCAAATCTGCTGCAGAAGATCTTGATAAAATATTGACGAACAAGAATGCCTTTTTGAGGACCAAGACATGCCTGACTCTGGAATTTTCTTTTCTTTACTCTTACAGATAAGAGCTTACAGCTCTTATCTTCCTTCCTCCCATCCATCCATCCATCCATCCAGTCAAGCACATTTGTACATATGTTGCCATTATGTTTTTTTTATTTTTAATTTTTTTTTGCTATTAATGTTTTGAGAACATTTTCTTTCTACTTGAGCCCCCTTGGATAATTTATAAATTATTATTTTTTCATGCCTTACACTGATCTCTGTCTCCCTTTACCTACTTTTCTGTTGTCTGTCCCCCTGGGTGGGGGTTATATGTCGATTGCTGTGATTAATTCTCCTCCCTTCCCCCCACATCCCCCTTAACCTCCTGGTATTGCTATTCTCATTATTGGTCCTGAGGGATTTATCTGTCCTGTGTTGCTAGGTCTTATCTCTACCAGTGTACTTGCTCTGATCTAGCTGGCTTTGTAAGGTATAATTGGTGTCATGATAGTGGGGTGGGGTTGGTGGAGGGGAGGAAGCATTAAAGAATTAGAAGAAAGTGGTATATTTCATCAGTGCCATACTGCACCCTGACTGACTTGTCTAACCCTGTGGCACCTTTTGTAAGGGGATGTCCAATTGTCTGTAGATGGGTTTTCAGTTTTCACTCTGCCCTCCCCCTCATCAACATTGACAGGATTTTTTGTTTTGGGTCTTTGATGCCTGATACCTGATCTCATTGAGATCTCATAATGACACAGACTGATATGTTTCTTCCATGTGGATTTTTTTGCTTCTCAACTTGATGGCTGCTTGTTTATCTCCAAGCCTTTAAGACCCCAGGCGATTTATCTTCCGATAGCCGGGCACTATCATCTTTCTTCACCATCTATGCTTATGCACCTATTTTAAGACATGGAATATTTTAATCACCTCATATGAAATTTGGGCAGTGAGTAAGGAAGACCAAAAAAAACTTGATGCATTTGAATTATGGTACTGGCAATAAATATTGACTCTATCAAGGACGAGAAGAATAAATAAATAGATCAGTCTTGAAAAAATTATAGTCCTTAGAAGCAAAAGTGGCAAGATTTAACCTCATATACTTTGGATACATTATCAGGAGAGATCGGTTTCTTGAAAAGGACAGTATGCTTGGCAAAGTAGAAGGAAAGTACAAAAAGTGTAACATTCCAACCAGATGGAGGGACACTTTGGCTGTAACAATGCACTCAAACCCAACAATTTTTAGGGTGGTGCAGGATTGGGCGGCGTTTTGTTCTATTGTCAATAGGGTTCCTGTAATTCAGAACTAACTTGACAGCACTTAACAATAACAAAGTCAGCTTGACTCTTGTTGCTTTGTTTATTTTTAAGAACCTACAAATTTTTGTTGATCAGTATTCTTAATAATGCTTAGTACGTAGTTTGGTATATTTGAGCAACAATACGGTCTAATGTATTCTGGAATATTTTGCTTGGTTTTGAATTTCAGCCTACTTAATAGCAGCGTGAAAAAAGTATCTGACTGTGTTAGATAACAAACAAATCCATAGAAAGGCATGTGAATAGAAGAGAGTTTCATGTAAAGGGTAAGTGCACATTGAGAAAGCATCCCAGCCCAGTGCAGTCTAAGCCCATAAGCCTGACATGAGCCCATATGTCCAACACCAGTCTATAAAATTCTTTTCAGAGTCATGAAACACATGCAATGATGCCAAATGCAGGAAGATCACAGGGCAATGGGTATAAAGTCTTTGGATCCAGTGGTGTTGTAAGCATCTAAGTGCTTGCAGGGGTCTCTGTGTCACTTCTCCAGAGCGTGTCATCTATCAGCCTAATGCCCTATGTCTTGTCAGTAGAATGTCAATAAGGGAGTGAGCTGAGAGAGAGATAATGTCTCCCAACTCCAAGAAGGAAATACAGGACTTCCCAGCATTCTCAGAAGGCAGTGCTCATACAGACCTCATCGGCTATGATCCAGTTGACACACTAGATGCCACCCCTTCACTCACAATCCTCTCAGATTGACACCAGATTATGTAACTACCACATTGACGTATACCATTATTGGAGCATTATTTATATATCATATACATTGATACCCTATTAATACAATGCCTACTTTCTTGAAAACAAGAATATGATTGTAACTGTTATTTAGATTTTCTCTTATTAAAGCTTGTGCAGTGCTGCCTAATAGCAGCTGGTAAAATTTAACAACTATTTTTTTCTATACAGGAGGTTGCAAGAAGTTCAGCTTTTAAAGAAAGCTTATAATTTTCCAAAGATCTGAGTTAAAATTAATTTTCAGTACTGAGATTAGAGTGTTAGGCATTTTCTTAATATTTTCTTGTTAAAAATTTCATTTCATTGCTATCATTGAGCACAATTTTTAGTATTTCTATCATTTTTAATTTATTGAAGTTTCTTTTATGACCTTGTATATGCTCCATCATGAAGAATGCTCTGTGTTCTCATGAAGATTGCATATTGTAAAAACAGAATTGTTTTTAGTAAGTGAAGTGTCCCATAAATTTCTCTTAACTTTGGTTGGTTTTATAGTGTTGTTGAAGTCTTGTGTTTCACTGTTGAATTCTGTCTAATTGTATTCATTATTGAGAGTGGACTACTAAAATCTCTGACTACTATTGTTGGTTGTCTGTTTTCCCCTTCATATATGTCAGTTTTCATGTCATATATTTTGATGCTCAGTACATACATGTTTATAATTGTTACAGCCTCCTGTTGAATTGGTCCCATTATCTCTATGAAGTGTCCATCTTTGTCTCTATCAACAGTTTTTGTTTTAATAATCTGTTTTGTCTTACTTTACTATATTAACCCCAACTTTTTTGTGCAGGCCAGTTGGATAATTTATTTTTCTATTTTATTTCAATTTTTTGTCACTGGAGGTAAGGTTTTACTCTGTTAGACAACATATAGTTGGGCCATGTTGCTCAATCCAATCTGACAATCTGTGTCTTTTGATTGCCTTGCATATATGTGTTTAATGTTTCTATTAAATTAATAACCTGCCATTTTACTTTTTCTTTTTAATGTCTTACTTTTTTTTTGGCATCACTGTCCTCTGGTGATCATGGGAGCTACCCAGCCTTGCTCTTGGAGAGCCACTGCTGGATTTGAACCGCCAAACCCAAGGGCCACTGTCCCGCACTCAACCCCTATGCCACCAGGACTCAGCCCATGTCTTACATTTTTGGTTCCTAATGAGAGAATATTTTCCAATATATATCATTTTAATTTCATTAATACATTTTTTACCCTAATGGCAGTTCTAGGATTTATCATATACATTTTAGACTTAGAATCAGCTTCAGACTTATATACCAGCTGAATTTGAGTAGTATGTAGAACTGCTAACAGTTTTATTGTTTTTCCTTTTTTGTGGTATTATTTTAATACATATTATACTTGCTAATATTATAGATCCAGAAATCATGCTATAATTATTTTATCACTTTCTTAATTCATTATATGAGAAGGTCCTCCCCCCAAAACTGGGAAAAAACTCCATACTGTGCATTTTTCCCACTATGTGACCATCAAGTAACTTGCTTTGAGTTAGTGCATCCAGTAGCGTCACCTGGAAAGGTTCTCTCTCATCACCAGTGCGTTTTTATTTGTAAAAACAGTTTCGCTTGGACTTCCTTTAGATGTGATAGGCAATTTAAGAGAACAGTACGTAGCTGTTAAATTTTGTTTCCTGCTCAGGAAAAATGTCATAGAAACTATTGTGATGTTGAACACAGCTTACAAGGACAGTGCTGTGGGGAAACACTGAAGTGTATGAGTGGTTTTCTCATTTCAAAAAAGGTGAAATGTTGATTGATGGCAAGCCTCATTCTGGATATCTGTTAACTTCCTGGGTGAATATGTAGACTTGTGGTGCACTTGAAGGTCATTCCATCAGATCAGACTGTTAATCAAACTTTCTAATTAGAGGTTCTGAAAAGATTGCATAACAGTGTCCAACAAAAAAAGGTCTGATTTGTGGCAGACAGGGACTGACTTTCCATCACGACCAGGCACCTGCTCACGCAGTCATCTCAAAACAGCATCATATCTCTTTGACTCCATACACCTTACTCACCTGACAATGCTCCGTGAAACCTCTTTTTTGTTTCCTGAAAGGCTAGTGATTTCACAACTCAAAAAAGGTGAAGAAAAAAACGAGGGAGGTGCTATAAGCCATCCAAACAGAAGAGTTTGAAAAATGTCTCCAAGCATGGAATTGCAGATCTGACAAGTGCATTAAGTATAAAAGACAGTACTTTGAGGATGTTAAGGTTGTTTGTTAAAAAAAAAAAAAAAAGCACGTAACATATAAAAAATTTGAGATCTTTTGGGTATCCCCTTGTATTTTTGCTCCAATTATCTTCTTGTATTGTTATTGGAGAATATCTTAGATTCCTATACTAAAAAATTCAACTGCCATCCAGTCAATTCCAACTCCTACGTACCCTAAAAGGCACACTACGCCTGTGGGCTTCTGAAACTGTGAATCTTCGCAGTTGTGGAAAACGTCGTCTTTCTCCTGTGATTCAAACTGCTGACTTGGCGCTTAGCAGCCCAATGCATTATCCACTGGGTCATGAGGGTTCCTGGTATCAGGTGGTCCAAGATGTCAGATGGATCTTGGCTGAATGCACAGATGACCAGAAAGATGTTTACTGTGTTTTATTGAGTACTTAAATGCATTCAGCCGCATGGATGATAACACACTATGCCTAGCAGGGAGAGGAATGCGCATTCCAGAATGCTTGATGGTACTCATGGGGAACCTCTCCCCAGATCAGGGAGGGGTAGTTTTATCCACAGGAGAAGAGCATACTGTAGGTTTTTAAATCAAGAGAGGTGTACGTCCGGGTTGTATCTTCTCACCATACTTTTTCAATCTGTACACTGAGAAAGGCTGGACTATACGAAGAAGAACAAAGCATCAGGATGGGATATAAGCTTATTAACCACCTGATATGTAGATGTTACAACCTTGCTTGCTGAAATGAAAGGATTTTAAACACTTGATGATAAAAGATTTCAGCCTTCAATGTGGATTACAATCATTGTAAAAAAACTAAAGAGGAAAATTTGATGCATTTTAAACTATGGTGTTGGTGAAGAATCTTGAAAGTACCATGGACTGCCAAAAGAGCAAATGAATCTGTCTTGAATGAAGTTCAACCATAGTGTTTCTGAGAGGCAAGGATAGGGAGATTTCAGGCGGCAAAAAAGAGGAAGATTCTTGACAAGATGGATTGGCAGGGTGGCTGAAACAATGGGCTCAAACTTAGGACTGGCACTGGAGCAGGCAGCCTTCTATTCTGCCGTCCCTAGTGTCAGTAGGAGTCAGGACCAACTTGATCACCACACCCAACAATAATATAGGCTCAAAAACACATTTTATGCATGTTATTTTTTACGGTTGCTTTTCAAGTCAACTGATAAAAAAAAAGTCAAAGAGACTTTTTTTTAAAAAATACCCTGTCTGAAATTAGCCCAAACTCCAAGAGCACTGAGGGCAGCTTCATTGTTTCTCTTCCTCCTTTTACGACTAACCAGACCAGTGTTTTGATCCGATGGGAAAGGGAACCGGAGGGTAGCAAAAAGACTTTTAATAGCTTTTATTATTATATCCTATCATTTTCTCTTAGTCTGTTTGTTTGAATTAGAATTACTGTATGGGGGTCACTTGTTTTCAGTCTGAAGATTTGTCTTTTCTATATTTTGTCAAGTGGGTCTGTTAGGAACAGCATCTCTCAATTTTGTCCAGTAAAGTCTTTCCTTCACCTTTACTTTTGAATGTAATCTTTGCTGGTTATCGAATACTTGGTTGCCAGTTTTCACTTTCAGCATTTTAAATAGGTTTTCTCATTGCTGCTGCTGAAAAGTTAGTTCTTAATATTATTGGGGTTCTCTTTTAAGTGATTTCTTTTTTTGTTTAAGTCATTTCCATTATCCATGTCTTTGATTTTTTTGCACTTTTTCTATGGTATACATAATTTGTAGGTCTCTGAATTTATCCTACTTGGAGTTTCTGAACTCCCTGCAGTGGAAGGTACTGTTTTACAATAAAGTGGACAAGCGTTCAACCATTATTTCTTTGAATATTGTCTCATTGTCTCATAACCACATATGTATGCTGCTGCATTTAGTGACATCCCACACTTCTCTGAGACATTCTGTTCCTTTTTTTCCATCACTTTCCTTTTCATTCTTTGGGTGAGACTCCTACTTAGCATTAACAGTTTGCACTTGGCAAATTAAAGGTTAGTGGGGCAAACTACCCAGCTATATTACCTACAGCCTTCCCTCCCACAGGCAAACTAGAGCCTCCCCCTACCCCAAACCCTGTGGAGCAGTTCTCTGTAAGATGGGGTCCCTGTAATCCAGAATTGACTTGATGGTAAATAAGCACATGCTTTTCTAAAAACAGTAGCAAAAAATGACATTTTTCTGGTCTTTCATAATCTCTACTGAGCTATTTTAAGTTCTCTAATTCTTTATTTTTGCCAGTTCAGTTTTAGTTTGGAGACTCTTTCGTGTATATTAAGATTTTAGTATTGTACCTTTTAGCTTGGACGTGTAGCGCACTGCTGGAGAAGCAGTGTACTGCTGACTGGATGTAGGTGGTTCTGCGCCTGTAAAGATTCTTAGCCTCAGAAACCCCGTACAAGGTTGCTATGAGTTACAGTTCACTCACTGACAGTGGGATGGGCTTGGTCTTTTTATTGGTATTGCTTATGTGATGTGCAGTGGTCATCCTATCTTCCTTACCCATTCTTGCTTTCTGTTTGTTTTCTAAATAGATTTATAACGACTAATCCGAAGATTTTTTTTCTAATAACCTTACATCTGAGTGCTCTGTAGTAAGTTTTTTTTTAAACTTTGTTTACCAGCATATGGTACATACTTTATTGTTATTTTGTTTCATAGTTTTTTGTTGGAAACTGAATATATTAGATAATTTAACAGTCTGGGCAGTAGTCCCCCACCTGTGTTATTTGTTTGTTGCTCTGTTTATTGACTGGAAGATTATTTTAGTGAGGCGTATTTCCACCTACATTGTTCCGTCTTTGATATCACTCCAGATAGGCACAGCTTTGGGTATGTCTGCAGTTTTCCTGAGATGATGGTGGTTATCATAGGACTCTCTTCTACTCTACCCAGTCCTACCTAACCCCCCTAATACCTGCCCATCAAAATCCACTGCCATTGATTCCAATTCATAACCCCACTGATTGCTGGCTTATTGCTCTATTTGCAAGAGAGTTCTGGGCCATAATTTGATCTCCTAACGAATCCGATTAAATCAAGCTCCTAGGATAAAATAGTACCCAAGTGAGCTCTGACCACTGGAGGGCTCCTCCCAGCTCCTTTAGTCTCCAATTTTCCACTACAAAGTACAGGCTGTTACCTTCATTAAATCCCCAAATCTTCCTTCCAATTGCCTTTCACCCTCCACTGTTCTTGAGAGCTCCCTTGAGTTCACTCTTCTCCCTTGAAAATTAAATGTGGGTTTGCCATTGTGAAGTGCTGTTGGGTTAGTTCTGACTTACAGCAACCCTATTTACAACAGACCAAAACACTGCTCTTGTGCCAGCATCGCAAATGTCAAGTTTGAGCCCATTGTTGGAACCACTGTGCCACTTCACCCTGTTGAAGGTCTTCTTCTTTTTCACTGATCCTGTTTTGGCAAGCATGTTGTTCTTTTCCAGGGATGGGTCCCTCCTGATAACATGTTCAAAATATGTGCGATTATGTCTTTCCATCCTTGTTCCTAAGGAGATTCCTAGCTGTACTTCTTCCAACAGACTTGGTTGTCCTTCTCACAGCCCATGAAAAAGCTGCACAGTGAATAAGAAGACTAAATAAGAAGCAATGCATTTGAATTATAGTGTTGACAAAGAAAAATGAAAATACCTTTGACTGCCAGACGAATAACAAATCTGTGTTGGAAGAAGCACGCTCAGCATGAGGCTTGGGATCTTGGCTAAATTCACCTGGCATGGAACTGTCATTTTTTGAGCCACAGGAAGGGATATGGGGAGCCCAGGTGGCATACACATTAGCCCGGGTGGTTACACATTAGGCTGCTAACTGCAAGTCTAGCAGTTTGAAAGTCACTCCTCAGAAGAAAGATGAGGCTTTCTACTCCCTTTCATATTTAAAGTCTTGTTAGCCCGCAGGGGCAGTTCTGTTCCACAGGGTCACGTGAACTGGAATCAACTTGAAGGCAGCTAGTTTGAGATTTTGCTAGTGGTGCTCAAAGTAGAGCCTCTGTTCTTCAAGTGACGGTTGGACAGAAGAAGCCTTTCACATGTTCGCTCCACTTTCCTGGACTTGACACACCAATTTACTAATTAGGATAGGATGAGAAACATGGAGGCCTGCTCTTTCTCTTTCTAGGATGAAAACCCTTGCCCGAAGAGCTGGAGGAGGAGGATACACTGTATTTGTGATTGGAAGAATTTCATTTGTTAGCAGTGTTTTTGTTCTGCGTTTGCACAGGAACTTCCTTGGAGCCATGGATCATGGTGGCCGTGGCAGAGAGTACCTTTGAGGTATTAGTGGGCAGGGGGGAAGTACCATGGGCACTGCATGATGATGATGATTTGGGGTGAGCTGTGCTGCAGAGACTTTGTTTATTCAAGATGCTCTCTGATAGCACAGGAGAAGGAAAAGCTAGCTTCAGGGCTTGCATCTATTATGACCAGTGGCCTGAAAAATGAATCTTGGGAAAACAAACTAATTTTTAAGGACACAGTAATGATTTCATTTTTGAACATTGAACTTGTAATGGTTACTGTTACGGTGGCTGAGAGGTTGACAATCCACCTTTTGTTAAAAGCTGGGATGAAGAATGGCTGTATAGAGACTTCCTGTGGTTAGTTCCAACTTCAAAGACTGGCCCTGTTCCAGTTTTATATTTGATAGAGCATATCTTTCAAGAGCTTATAGTGCAGGTTTGTGAAGGCATATGATTCACTTTATAAACTCTTAGCCACTTTTATGAATACAGCTTCTTCTGTTCCACAGGAATACATACACATTTATCTTTTACATGTAGGAACACAAAAATGTGCATGCATTGAATAGCTGTAAAAAATTATGGATAGGTACTCTTGAAGGATATAGAAAGATGGGATAACTTCTTTAAAGATATATTTAGCTTTGTGAATGAAACGCCTTGATGAAATTTTTTCTTTTCAAGGCAAAGTTTCATCAATAAGAGGAGATAATTTCTTCTCTGTCAGATTTAATCTAGCCATCTGCTGCTATATCTTATTCTGTTCCTCATGCAATTAAAGCAATTAGGGTGAAGCTTATGTTATACATTGGTCTTGGAATGAGTTTTGAGCTATTTGCAGGAATGTTTGCAGGGATCTGGAGATTAATGGCTTAATCCTCTAGGTAAATTGATGGAAACAGAAAAATATTTAAGCTAGCTAAAGGGGAAAGGCAATTTTTCTATTATCTGTAATGTTCTTTTATAACCATGATAGCCAGCTATCTTAGCAAATATGTTAATACGAGCAGCTTCAAAAGTGCTAGAGAAGAAAGATTTTAGACTGTGAAAAGAGGAGGACTCTGTTGGGTAGTGGTAGAGCCAGAGACCTCATTTGTCAGATTTTTCACACTGAACTGATTGGAAGGAGGCAGTGAAGGGATGGAGGAAGAACGTAAAAGCAAAGGCGTTAGCGGGAGACGTACAAAATTCTGTTCTGTGAAGCCAGTCACTTGAGTGTGGTTTTTATATTGAAAAACTGTGGCAAGGGCATTAGGTACTGTTAGCACTAGGTTACAAGGGGACTAGGTACTATACTGTAGGGCCCTAGGGCATGACTGGCATTCGCCTAGGACCCGCCTGATGTTCTCTGGCCTTAGATGTTCTTCATTCCTACCCTCTCTTCCCGCCCTATCTTCTTTATCGCCATTTCCAACGCACTAATAGTCATTCTCATTGCTCATAACGCAACAATTCAGCTTGCTGTCTGCCTTTTTTTGTCCCCCATTTTAATTTAAAGTCCTTACGGTGCTTAGCAAAGTTGTTTGTAATGCAGTGGATGCTGAAAAACTGGCAATGCTGTGGAACCATATGCCTTTAGAAGTAGAAGACACTTTAGAGATCATGATGGGTCACCTTGCTTTGAACTTCACCTTAATGTGGTGCCAGTTGTTTGGGAACTTACATAGACAAGTTATCTGAAAACGATGAGTTGGGTCTTTACTTCATTTCTCTGTTTAATCTTTGCCAGGTCTCTGGTATCATAGAATAGCATCAAGTTTAGCCATTTGACAGATAAAAGCATTTTCTCCACTTTTAAGGAGACTTATCTTGGATGCATTGAATGCATTTGGCTTCTGGGTACATGCCCAGTGCTGTGTACATGCTGCAGTAACTCTGAGCTGTCCATGCTCTCCTCTATTCAGACCAGACCCCATTTATGTGTGCCAGACCACTGCTGAGCTTGGCACATGCTGGTGGGTAGGAGAAGCCTGGCTTGCCTTTCTGTGTGTGACAGCCTCTGCTTCCTGCTGTGTGGGGCATATGCCTGGGTGACACAGTAGCAGGAGAGAAGACAATTGGAAATGAGAAGCACAGGGAATGCGAGCCTGAATGTGATAAGTAAGAACAGAATGAGAAAGGAAATATAAGAAATGGAGGGGATTAGTATCCTGAGAAGAAGCAAAGGGAGAACAGGATGTGATGTCTTTCTCAGTGTCGTGTACTGGCATTTACATCAGACCTACCATCACCTAAAGGTCACCACAACCAGCCTTTGATTGATTTATGGTTGACCTATATCTTCTGTTAGCATATTCATTTTCTACTGTAATAAAGTAGCAATTATTAAAGTTTTTCCTGATTTTACATTGTCAGGGTCTACTGAATTCTTTTTTGCCCTGTTTATTAGCACAGTTAGCAATTGTGGCCTACACATCTGAAAGTCTTTCATTTATTTTTTAAGATTATACCTTCCAAGCAGTAAGCTAGAATTTGTACAAGTTTAGTACTGGATCTGCTCAGAGTAACCAGAATATAGTTTTCCAGACTTCCACCATGCTTTAAATGTCAGTCACA
This sequence comes from Nesogale talazaci, assembly GCA_004026705.1. Taxonomy (NCBI): domain Eukaryota; kingdom Metazoa; phylum Chordata; class Mammalia; order Afrosoricida; family Tenrecidae; genus Nesogale; species Nesogale talazaci. The sequence continues at coordinate 13,812 of PVJH01020962.1, forward strand.
AGGATTTTATAGCTTCAAAAGGAAAAGATTGGATAGATTGTAGAATTCATCTGTTCAACAATAATTTCTTTAATATTATTTTTCATTACAGAATAAGACTTTTGCCTTCATGGATCCTATGGTTTTAGAGGGACAAGATATAGGATAGACATTATCCATATTAATTATAAGTGTACTGTGTTAGAAAGTGATTAAGAATATTGAAACACTGAAAAACTAGAGAATGATAAGTAGATAAATTGAAATTGGGTTGAAGATGTTGGCTCTAGTTTCATATTTTCAATTTGGATACATTTAAGCTTGATAGTTATATAATTTGAAGAGATTGGACTTTTACATGGGCCTTTAGATGGCAGAATCATAAGGAACCAGATCCTAGTTTCACGATCCTACAGGAATAATTGCCCACTTAATCTTGGCTTTTTGGCATTGCCAAAAACAAGACTTCAGGAATTGACAGAATACTAATTGTGATGTTTCAACAAATGGGTGTAATGTGGGGTGAGCTTATTCAAGTGTGCCAAGAAATTTGGAAGACAGCTGCCAGGCCAATTGGCTGAAAGAGATCCATATTTGTGTCCATTCCAAAGAGAGGCGATTCAACGGAATGCTAAAATTATTTAGCATTTTATTAATATTGGTCACAAATACTTTTTTTTACTTAGGCTACTTCAAAATTGGTTGCAGTAGGACACTGACAGGAACATGCCAGAAATTCAAGCTGGATGTGTGTTAGGTTGGGTTCTCTAGAGAAATAAAACCAGGAAGCTTAATATTGTATATGTATAAGAGGATCAGTTTATACAGCTTGAAGGAATATAATGCCTGATTCATCCATACAGCAGTACAGAAGGCACTCACTTCCATGGGACAGTTAATAAACCAAAAATCCTTCAACTCATGGGGACTACCAGGTCCAGCGTCAAGGAAGCACGCCGATGAATCTTCCCTCAGACAATGTAGACAGAGTCTGCCCGCAGGCAGCAGACAGCAGGGCAGGTCAGCACAGTCAGTGACGTAGTTGCTCAGGGAAGTAGTCCTGGATGGGATATCGAACTCAAACAATGCAAGACGACAGGATCCAGCAGCCTCAAACTCAAATGTACACACTAACAGCGTGATAAAGCAGGTCTTGAAGAAACTTAAAGCTCTAGCAATAGGACCTACTGGTTGGCTGCCCTACAGGTAGTGTAGCTCACAGGTTGAGGCAGGGGACTAGCTAAAGTATCTGCACACTGGTCTGATGACCAGAGAGTAAGAGAACGAGGGCCACGCCTTGCTGAGCCATTTATCTCTTTGCCAACTTGACACCTGTACAATTCTTTAGCCATATTTAAGTTCCAGACATTAATGAAATCATACTTACACCTAACATCATATATCTATCACAGGAAAACACAATCTAATTATATTTGGTACATCTTATATGAACAAAGGAAAGATATTCAATAAGGATATATAAAGAAAATAAACTGACAGCCATAAACCTTGCTATTGCAATTGATCACATGGTCATAAATTATAGATAAAACTATCTTCTTTTACCCTTTCTGTATTACCTTTGCCCTCAGCCAGCACCTCAGCTGGTGGTGCTTCTTTGCCCAGTGGGGTGGCCCAAACCTTCACTCCTGAGGAGTCTGGGTCCTTAGGTGTGCTGGCAGAATGGGTCTACTGTAACTTACCATTTACTTTAATCACAGGGCATAGTAGTTCTTAGAGTCAGCCTATGGGATCTTTATCCGTAGGAGCTCAAAATGGCCTGGGGGCATTCTTTCCTGCCAGTTCAGTGGAATCCGTGCTGTGCTTCCAGGTGGGAGAGTTCCTTCATTTGGGACTGGAACCTCCAGACTTGAAGCGCACAGAGTTGCTGGGACAGGAAGCAAAAATGCTGCAAGTGGGTCACTAGAAGCAATGGTGAGTGGTGCCACTCCACCTTCCACCCTTTGGTTCCCGGAACCATGAATCTTGGCTATTTGAGACACAGCACCATATATTGGCTGCTGGTTTAGAGCACGTACAGTCTCCTAGAGAATATTTTCCCTGCCCTGCAAGTTATTGCCACCTAGTTTGCACTGAAATTGGGTCTTTAGGATGCCATTTTCACTATGAAGCATAGTCTTTGAGAAATTCAAGGGGCAATTTCAACCCTTAAGCTTAAGATATACCTTAATAACATTAATTTTTATATTTTCAAACAGTGTATAACCGCAGATAACAGCCAACGAAAAGAATCAAAACTTTAGCTTCCCATATTCTTTCCAGAAAACAACCCAGTAAACTACATGGCAATAGCTGACCTCTGGTTAGCCAAAGAAAAAGAACTACATGACACAGAAGTCAAACAAACATCCACTCTCCATATTTGTGATTTATTTCTCTAGTACCCCACACCTCGTACCATAGTGTATAAGAGAGACCTTTATATCAAAGGGTAATTGTACATTAAGAAAATATCTCAGCCCCCTCCAGTTCAAGTCCGTAAGTCTGATATAAGCCCATATGTCTGTTACCAATCTATGAATTTCTCTTCAGACTCATGTAACACATGCAATGGCACTGAATGCAGGAAGACTGCAGGCCAGTGGGTGGAAAGTCTTAGAGATCCAGTGGTGGTGGAATATATCAGCATTGGTATGGGTCTCCAAGTAGCTCCTCTAACTCCAGGGCTCTGGCTTCATCAGCATGTAGCTCTATGTGGCTTGTCAGTAGGAATGTCTCCCAGGGACTGTGTCTGTGTCCCACCTCCAGCGAGCTATAGATCTCCTTACTGCCTCCAAATGAGGTCATCACGCTGTGATCTGATTGACAGGTTAAAGTCCACTCCTTCACTCTTAATAGTCTCAAGTTGGTAACATTTGTAACTACCCAAGGATGCAGAGGATATGGGATAGGGGCTGTCGTTCCAGAAAGATATTTATATTTTATTGAGTCTGCAAGGGAAATTGTCATACAAAGCATGGATAATGTTGAGAAGCATGAAAATTCTAGAACACATTGATGTGGAACCTGTTTGTTGGCCAAGAGACAGTCTTTGAACAGAACAAAGACTACTGTACAGTTTAAGATCAGGAAAGGTGTGCATGTGTATCAGCATTGGATCAATTCAGCATATTTACATGAAGAATGCAGCATCAGGATTGAGGAAATACTCATTAACAAAGTGTGATATACAAATGACACAATGTGCTTGCTGAAAATGAAGATGACTTGAAGCACTTAAAAGATCAAAGACTATAAGCCTGAGTTTTGATTACACCCCAATATGGAAACAAATTCTCACAATTGAACCAATAAATAGCATCATTGCATTTAACAAAATTGCTACAAAAACTTTGTTAAAATGTGTGTTGGGACACATTGTACAGTGTACAGGATGAAAAAATAATTTGTAAATTACTAAGGGTTCAAGGGGAAGGGGGGAGGAAGGGTAATATAGGGAGCTGATAATGGGGGTCTGGAGCGACGGAGAATGTTTTGATCATGATGATGGCAATGGGTGTGTAAAAGTGGCCTGCACACAACTGATGTTGTTAGGGATTATGATGGGAGTTGTAGGGGCCCCCCAATAAAATGATTCATTAAAAAAAAGGGGGGGAGGGGAAAGGCAATTTTTTTTTTTAAGACGAGCTTGTACCAAGGGCTCAAGTGGAAAACGTTGGGAAATATATGTGGAAACGTGTGCAAATGTGCTTGATACAAATGATGTACCGAATGTTGTAGTAAGAGCCCCCAATAAAATTAAAAAAAAAATGTTGAAAAACAGTGTCAGCACCTGCCTCACTCCATAGTATTTTCACTTGCCTACCATGTGTATGTGAAGATGGATAATGGATAAAGAACATTAAAGAAGAATTGAGGCATTTAAATTATGGTTTTAGAAAAAATATTGAATATATTTTGGGCTTACAGAAAAATGAACAAATCTATCTTGGAAGAAGCATAGCTAGAGTATTCCTTAGAGTAGATAATGGCTTCATAGAGGACAGGGTCAACAAAAAAGAGGAGCACTTTCAGTGATACGGCTTGACACTGGCTGCAACAGTGCAGACATAACAGATGTAAGGATGACACAGGCCTGGGCAGTGTCTCACTCTGTTGTGCACTGGACTCTCAGGAGCCAGGGCCAACTCAGTGATACCAAAGGACAACAGTTTGGCACTGGAGAGGAAGGTAAGACCAAATCCCCAAATCTCACTAAGTGCCTGATTTCTCTTCTTAGGGAATTGCCTGGCAATTTTCTTTTAAGGATAGAAAGGAATATTGTTTGATTATTTGGCTTTATTGTGAGGATATAATAACACTTTAGGTGGTTCTGATTAAATACCTTCTTAATGACTAGTTTTAAGTAGGATATAGGGTTAGCGTAAACACATCTCCTTCAATCTGTTTGTTGTTCAGTGTTGCCAAGTCAGTTCGGACTCGTGGTGACTGTGTGTGCCTCATCCTGCGCCATCCTGATGCTTGGTTATATGTTGAGGCTCATTGTGGCAGCCACTGTATCAGTCCATCTCCTTGAAGGTTACTTAGTTCTCATGACCCTTTACTGTATGATTACCGTCTCCAAGCACTCTTCTCTCCTAATAACATATCCAAAGTACTCAGGTGAAGTCTTCATTCCCTATCAATATGTTTGGGTGTGAGAGAAACCTTAAAAGAAAAGGGTGGTTACAGGGGAAAGACTATGCCCTCTCTCTTTCAACTACTCTTTAACCTCCAATTTTCCAGTTTTCTCCTGGTCAGCGTCATCTTTTTTATTTCAGTCACACTGTAATATTGAAATACACCTCACAATTAAAAGCAAACCATATGACATGGCACAAAATGGATCGTTTTAAGTTTTATTTTTCATAGACACTCATAAACCTAGCATGCATTCTTTTGGAAATTTATTTTCTGTTACTAGTTTTTCACTCCCGAAATTCTGCTTATCTGACAAAGCAGGCCCAATGATGTAAAATATGAAAATATGTCACTGTTATCTGTCCTGGTGTTGTGTAATCTCAGAAATTTTCTTTTTCTTTTTGGTAATTCCAGTGTTTCTTGCTGTTTGCTAGTGTAATGATCTCATATTTAATATTCCTTCGGGCTGTCATTTGGGCAAAGAGCTAATGAGCCTGCATCTCTGTACCTGACTGAAAAAACAACCCCCAGGATTTTGGTAGGGTATGTGAGCCTACTATGATCATTCTTGCCCATTAGGATCTGAGGAAGACTTATTAGGAACCCCTAAGATGCAGATTCCCTGACTTTGCCTCCAGGAAATGAAGTTAGATTGACATGCTACTGATGAAGAAGGTCAAGTTTACAATCTTAAGCGTGGATTGCATTTGAATACCAAACAAACAAATAAGCCAATAAGCCACATAAAAATAAATGAGAAGAAATGAAAGCTTTGATTTTCTTCTCCTTGGGCCAAACATCGGCAGCCATGGAGCAGCAGTGGAGAAATCAGATGCCACCTCCTTCAGGTAATCTGGCTTCTCTGGTGATTTGTTCAGCACACTGATTGAAGTAGTCTGGTGAGAGGATGCAAAAGAAGAGACTGTTTAATCAAGAAGTGCAGACAGAAAGGCAGATTATGGTGTTTCAATATTTTAAAAGCATCACTTGTGCTTTCTTTTTTATACCTTAGCTACTTGAAACCTGATATTATTTGTAAACCACAGTAATGAATATATTACAGGGAAACAACTTCTAGTTTTCCTCACTCGTAGAATAAGACCTGATTCTTTTTGTTACCAGTTTCTGTTATCACCTTAGACCAACTCCCCTACCCCCCAAAAATCCATGTGAATGTAATTCAAAACCAAATCCAAAGTCTTTTCTTTTTAAGACTAGTTTCTGTTTTGATAATGCCATCGTTTTGCTAGTTCCAAAGGTTAGAAACAATGGGCTGGTTTTATTTTCTCATTCAATATCCTGTACTTCAGTCAGACATTCCTGTCAATAGTTTTCTTTTAGTATCTCTAAACTTACCTATATATCATCCACTCTCACAGATCCCCCTGCTCAGGTACTTTTTGCCTCTTCCTTAGTTTGATGTGACCACAATTTCAGCTAATACCTAGCACCCTTCTCTATTGTTTCCTGTTATGCATATTACCCCATTAGTTTGGCTATTTGGGTTCTTTTTTAGGGGATTGTAAACACAGCATGTCCAGACCACAAGAGAGTTAAGTTCTTGACCTGTGAGTATTGTAGGAGGTAAGTTTTCTTGGTATGAAGGGCACTAATCCTGGACAGTCAGCATCAAACTTTGCTGCTGGTAGAGAACCTCTGTGCTCCACCATGGGGATCTTGGGTGTGCAAATGATTTGACAGGCTAAGTTGCATTTTGGAAGCTTGGGGTTAGCATTTATCCGGAGGTGCCTTGGCAGAAAAACCTGGTGATGGGTTTCTGAAAAAAAAAAAAAGCCATTCAGGCATACTAATCATCGTGTTAAAGAATAACTTTGACTTTTCAAAAGAACTCCTAATGTGGATTAACCTTTATGCTATGTGAAATAATAAGTTGTAAAAGGACAAGTATTGTATGAAACCAGTATTATAAAAAGTTAAGAAAAGGCATTCACGTTTTTGAAACATTCTTTGATGGTTGTCAGTGGTGGGAGGGGAAGGGAAGGGAGGAGAGCATGTGTACTGTAGTATAAGCTGACCCAAACATTAGTCAAGGCACCTAATTTTACAACCAAAACTGCACTAAAAGTGTGCTGAAAATGTACGAGTCTATATGGTAAATTACTAAGTAGAATTGGCTTGGGAAAAAGGCAGAAGAGGACACTGGGAGAGGAATATAAGCGTTAGTGGCAGCAGAGGTAAATACTATGTGACCACAGTCCTACAAAAACAGTAATCTGTGAGTGAATGCATAGATAAATAAGCTAACTAGACAGGTATGGGAAGGAGACTGGGACTCTACCTGTGAATGAATGGATGAATAAACAAATCTCTTTGAAAGAGGCTATTATACATACGTATGCATTACCTACGCTACAAATATATCCATGAACATAGTTGAACAGGAGCCAGCTATAACCAAACAAAGCTGATTTGCTCAGTGTTGAGAAAGCTTGATGGTGTCTTATCTTTTAAAAATGTCACTTTAAATGTATCTAACTACATACTCTTAAGTATTTTTAATTTAGCAGAGTACTTTGGGTAAAAAGGCCTGTGGAACATAGGCATCACTGGTTTAACATCTTTAGTTAAATGCATGCTTAATGTTATGAAGGAGTCAAGAAAGCTGTTACTCTGCTTGTTTAGTACTTTTTAATTGTGAAAATGATCTGATTTTAATAAGAGTCCCTTTTGACACCCAGGAAACATTCCGGTTACAAAGACTAATTATATGTTTCATTTGTGTGCTTGAAAGAAACTCAGCAGGCTTCCTGCTCTGTTCTGCATTTCGGGTTTGGTTTTGTTAAATTTGGTTTCGGGGTCTCTTTGCAGAAGGGACCCTCTCTGTGAGGTTTCAAAGCGGCTGGTCCTTCTTTTCCTACAGTCCTTCTCTGGTTCTTAGAATTCCCAGGAGCCCAAAGCAGGCAGGAGACCTGGGGAAGGAAGTGAGAGAAACCTGAGCTGCTGCAGGCACACAGGGATGTTATCTTGTACCCCTTCACCACCCTCTCCCAGCATGCTTCAGTTCTCCCTCTCCCAGAGGAGAACAGTAGCACCATTTTCAAAAGTAGGTTATATGCCCCTCTTTAGTGGATGGTTTATAAAGCATATTGTGACTAGTTTCATGTGTAAAAAACTACATTTTAATGCTCTTTTAAGTTCTCATATTCTTTAAAATTCTCAAATACCCCTTCCAAATAATTTGAGTTTTGCAATACTCTATTTGTAAGGCAATCTTATCTGAATTGCTTTTGAAAAAAAATTTATTAAGAAACTCTTAGGAATATGTATATGCCAATTTTAGCTATTCTCTTTTTGGTAGTGACCCCGAAAGCTCACATATGTCACTACAAGGTTACAGGGGGAAAAAGTGGAAAAGCTCACAGCCATCAAGTGAATCCCAACTTATAGTGATGTTGTAAGATGGGACAGAACTGCCCCTGTGGGTTTCTGAGACTTTAAAACTTTACAGGCTTAGATGGCCTCATCTTTTCCCCATGAAGCAGCTAGTGAGTTCGAACTGCAAACCTTGTGATTAGCATGTAAAACCACTACTGCTCCAGGGCTCCTTTCAGATTATTGCCAACTGTTTTCTTATTGTGAGAATAAGGAAAGCATGCTGTAACTTTGGAGTTCTGCTTGCCAGTGAGTAAGTAACAGAAAACCCCTACAAAGATGAGGGAAAATCTTTGCTGGATTATACAATCATTTATTTAAGATGCTTTAAAAATGCTGTGCAGAAAAATCACATGGTTGTGTGACAAACAACAGGTAGAAGAGGGAGAAGGAGGTCTTCCTGAAAAAGGTCTCTTAAGGAAGTGATTTCCAAGTCAATGCCTGAAAATTAACCAGTAGTTACAGAGTGGAAGAGGTAGAGAGAGGAAGCAGCCTTGAAGTTGGGTAGAACTGGGTATGTTGGGACCCAAAGCCAGAGGCCTTTGTTGGGAGAGAGAATGGCAGGAAATGGGATTTTGTTATGTGTTATTAAGACGTTGAGTTGATTCTGATACTTATATCTAACTTTTTAATATAAAATTTATTAAGGGCTCTCAAACAGGCCATAGCATCAGTTGTATCAAGCATGGTTTGTTTTAGAGTATAGACATGCAGAATCAATACATGCTTGCTAAGTTGTATCTAAATTGTACAGAGATGTAAAGGGTGATTACTGTATGTAGGGTTTTTGAGATTGGAAGTCTTTATGAGAACATAACCTCAAATTTCTCCTCCAAAGTTGTGTTTGTGTTTGAACTGCTGCTCAATGTTTAAACCACAGCACCACTAAGACTCCTTAAAAGGACATTTGAAAGATAATGCCAGTGAGTCAATTCCAATGCTGTTTCTTTGGATTTCTGAGGCTGTAACTCTTTACTGGGGCAGAAAGCCTAATTTTCTCCTTTGGAGCAATTGATGGGTTCAAACTGCTGACATATGTTTAGCAGCCCAGCTCATAGCCCACGGTGCCACCCGGTCGCCTTAAAGGGAGACAAGAAAGAGCTGTATTACATATAATAGTGTGATCAGTGCTGAGTGGCATATCTAGGTATTTATTTGACAGATTTTCCCTTTTATTATGTGAAGGGACTTTCAAAGTGTGTGAGCAAAAATTCCATTGTCTTTCTTTCTTTCTTTTTTTTTTTTTGGCATCACTGCTCTCCCGTGGTGGGAGTTGGAGGCCCAGCCCCACTGCTGGAATTGAACCTCCGTGCCAGTGGGCCGCAGTCCCGCGCACAACCACTACGCCACAGGGGCTAAGCCCTCCATTGTCTTTCAATTCCATACTTCCCGTGAACTTTTTGAAGCTTCCTCATCTATTTCAATTTTTTTTTTAAGTTGGATATTTGCGTCATGAACTCTTGACATTTAGCTCATTAGCTGCCTTATATGTTTAGGAATCTTTTATAGCGTGTGTTATCTCACTGAGAATACTCATGTAACAAATGGTTGAATTAAGCCTTCCTGCAAAATCCTGGGTTAACTTTGGAAAGCTCATCTCCCTTTTTCCCACTTTCTTTATCAGCTTGTCTTTTACAAGATGGTGGGAGAATTTGTCTCCACTGAGTAGTGGTGCTGAGTCACCTCTGCCTGGCCAGAACCCCATGCATTCCAGAGCTGCCCTGGGTGTGGAACCGGGACCTAGGGAGAGAATTGGGTTGGCCTGGTTAAGCCTCAGGGCATGTTCCGTTTATGAGGGGATAAACTGATTGGAAGGGATAGGACATTACAAATAGTTTTTCAGTTGTCTTTCTTGAGTGCCTTTAATGTGGCACTTCTTGACGAAATCTGGGTGCTCTTTATTTGGGTCAGTATGTACTCTTAGAAATGTGGCCCTCATGCTGTCTTTGTAATAAGCTGAAGCTGGATGCCCTTATTAGTGTCTTTGGAGATACATACCGTGGAGATAAAAGCTGCCTTTTAAAATATGTTCCCCAGAGATCATGTTGTCAACTTCTTGAGGGATAGGAATCAGAAAGGCGGGATATCTTTTGGTTGACTTACTATTCCATTTTCATTTATTTCTTTGTGCAAGCTATAATTAAGATAAAATTTTAAAAAATCATTCGAATCGATAAAGAATCTATAAAAAATCTGTTATCAAGAGAAAAAGAAATAGGGAATCAAGAGGCCTTTTATCACCCTGCTCTGTCACAAATTAGTCTTTTTTTGCTTAGTTTCTCTGGATTTTCTGAAACAAACTACTGAGATGCTCAACTGCTAAGGTTCAAGTTCACCCAGAAGCACCTCGGAAGGAAACTCTGGTGACCTTCCCATTGAACAGCCTGGGGAGTACACAGGGAGGCACCATAAGTGGACATTAATTTCACAACAACCAGCGCATAGAATTTATGAGCTGTTTTCTTATTTATAAAATGAAGATAGCAATACTTACCTACTCATGATCATTTGTGAGGGTCCCAGTCTATGTGCAAGTGCCCAACACAGTGGCTTCTGGTAAGCACGCACTGTGAATTGCGTATGAATCTGAGGATAGGCTCAAACTAAAACTCAAATTGCTTTAATAGAATTGTTGTTGAGCAAATAATAAGGGCATGATGAGGTCAGTAGAGGTTAGATCTGCATTTCCTGTAGGTGATCCACTTGTTTGACGTCTAGTACCATATTTCTCGACCACACTTGATCTGTGGATTGTTGAGTCATCATGGTTGGGCTATTAGCCAGGATGATAAATTTGGAGGAGCTTTTCAAAAACAGGATGGGTGGATGAAAGACTTTCGGATCACATGAAATGATACTAGGACCGCAGCACTGTGGGTTAGCATGTAGAGATTTTTTTGATAAGCTTCAAAATTGGACAATATGCTTGAATGTGAATGAAAGTTTGGCAGTTCAGCCCAACAGCCGCTCCAGGAGAAAAAGATGTGTAACAGTCTGCAGCCTTGTAAACCCTTCAGTTCTACTGGATCCTAAGAAGTGAATATGTATCCTGTGGAGCAGATATACTCTGTTGCAGAAGAGCTAAGAATTAGAATAGACTCAATGACTGGAAATGGCCAATGATTGTGACAGCTCTTCATGTGTGTAGTGGCTTGGATATCTTCTTTGATAAAGGTTCTTTTCATATTTATAGCTCATTTTGTGATTGTCTTTTTGTTTAGACGTTTCTAAACTTTAGATTTTCTAGACTTTAGAGATTAGACCCTTATAGGATGCATCACTTGTGAAAATTTTCCCTCAATTCTTTTGACCATTTACTTTTTTAATGACGTTTCCTTATAAGCATACATTTTCAACTTTGTTAAGGTACCTATTTTGTCCTCTACTCATGTATTTGTTGTTAGGTTTGTTACCCTAGTTTTACAAGAGGTTAAGTCATGTGTGTTTTCTTTTAGGAACTTTATGCATTAGGTTTTAAGCTTTAGGTGTTTTACCAAGTTTGAGTTGGTTTTTGTGTATGAGGTGAAATATGGGTTCAATTTCGTTTTTTCTTCAAGTGGCTGTCCAGTTTGGGTAGAATCACTTACTAAAAAGTCTCTTTCTGCCCCGCTGAATGGTCTTTAACTACTTGGTTAAAAGCAGTTGTGAATAGGTGTTGGGATTTAATTCAGAATGCTCAGTTCCATTCCTTTGGTCTATGTGTTGTCTTTTGCATGCCAGGCTGTTTTGATTAGAATGGCTGTATACTGTGTTTTGCTAGCAAAGTGTTTGGGGCATTTTACTTAATTCTTTTTCTTCAGGAATGCTTTAGCTTTTCAGGGCTTCTTTCCTTTCCATTTGATGCTGGTAATTGGTAATTGCATTTCATTAAAGAATATTTTGGGGATTTGTATTGGGATTGCATTGTTGATTGCTTTTGGTATTGATAAATTTCATTATATTATGTCTTCCAATCCATGAGAGCAGATTTTCTTTTCAGTTTTAATTTTCCATTTTAGTTTCTTGTAGAAAATTTTATAAAATTTCCCCATGTAAGTCTTTTATGTTGATGGTTATGTTGATTTCAGAGTATTTTTTTTTATCAATTTGAGGATTATGCTATGTAATTTCTTTTTTGAAGTAGTCTTTGTTAGTGTAGAAGGAGCCCTGGTAACACAGTTGGTTACAAGTCAGGCTGCTAAACACAAGGCCAGCAGTTCAAACCTACCAGCTTCTCCATGGGTGTCTACCCCATAAGGATTTACATTGCTGGGAGCACAAAGGGTCTCTGTCTTCATTGGAAGTAAGTCAATGACAATGGGTGATTGGTTTGTTTGCAGGGGTCCTCAAACTTTTTAAACAGGGGGCCGGTTCACTGTCCCTCAGACTGTTGGAGTGCTGGACTATAGTTCTTTTAAAACAAAAAACAAAATAACAACTATGAACAAATTCACTGAGGGCCTGGGATGAGTTGGCTGCTAAGCAGGACAGCAGTGGCGGCAAAAACGCCTGGCGGGCTGGATAAGTGTCCTTAGTGGGCCACATGAATTATTTTTTCATGTTGATCATGTACTTTGCAATGTTGCTAAATTATTTTATTCATTCTAGCAGTTTTCTTGTAGATTCTTTAAGATATTCCATCAATAAAATAATATAATATGCAAATTAGATAGTTGCATTTCCCAATTTTGAAACCTTTTCTTTCACTTTCTTGTCTCATCGTTTTGGCTGGTATTTCCAGTACATTGTGGGATAAGAGTAGTAAAGGTGGGTATCCTTGTCTCTTTGTTGCTCTCATAGGGAAGACTGTCAGTCTTTATTCATTGAGTATAATGTTGACTGTTGTTTTTGTCCATAGTCTCTTAATTGTGTTGGGAGATTTCCCTTCTATTCCACTTTACTGAGTGAGTGCTTTTCTCAGGAATGTGTACTGAATGCTTTGCTACATCAATTGATAGGATTTTGTGGTTCTTTTTCTTTGCTTTATTTGTGAGACTGATTGAATTGATCAATTTTATAATGTTGCATCAATCTTTTAATCCTGGTGTGAGTCTCATTTGACCATGGCTATACTTTTTTGGATATATTGCTTAAGTCTGTTGGTTACAATTTTTGCATCTATATTTTTAAGGAATATTGATCTGCTATGGGTTTTTCTTATCTCTGATGTTTTGACTGATTTAGCTATCAGGATTATGCCAGCTTCATAGAGTTTGGAAATTTTCTTTCTGCTTCTTTGTTTTCTAATAGTGTAGGAGTGATGTCCTCTCCTCTCCAACTTTGTGGTAGATTTCACCAATGGAGTCTTACCTGATCCTGGTCTTTAGTTTATTGGCAGCTTTTTGATGACAGATTCCATCTCTTCATTTGTCAATGTGCTTGTTTAAATTTTCTACCTCTGTTTGTGTTACTTTTAGTAGGTAGTGTGTTTCTAGGAATTGGCCGTGTATCTATGTATTCAAACTTGCTGGAGTACAACTTTCCATCGTGATCTGTTTTAGCCTTTATCTCTCTGCTCAGTTGTAGTATTGCTCATTTCATTTTGATTTGGTATTAGCCTTATCTTGTTGTTTGTTCTTTTTTCTTTTGTCAGTCTATCCAGTGGTGTATCTATTTCATTAATTCTTTCAAAGAACCAAATTTTATTTTAGTGATTCATTTGATTTTTCTATTTGTTTCTGCTCTTTTATTAAGCCCCCCACCCCCACCCTACCAGCTCCAGAGTTTGTTTGTTTTTGCTCTTTCCTTACTGTTTAAGTACTTGGTATAAAGTTAATGATTTTAGATATTTCTTTAAAAGATATATGAAAAAAATACTCTCACTATTGTGAATTAGCTAAAGATTAGCAGATTAAGTCATCAGATATACATTCAGCAACTCCCTTTATCTTTCCTTGCTTCTTTCCCCACCTCCACCCCCCCCCCCCCCATTTTGGATATCGCCTTTCCCTTCATCCAAATACCTTCTAACCTAGAACTTCCCCATCCACTTTCCCCTTCCCACACTGGTAATCATGGAATTCAGTTTCTTATACTACGAAAACCTTTTTTGATTTTAAAAAAGAGCAGTGGTGTAATATAATGTTTGTGTTCATCTAAGTCATGCAGTGTTGTACAGATACTCCATTGTTCTTTAAGCTGTGTAGCATTCCATTGTGTGTACTTCACAATTTATTTACTCATTGTCCCTCTGATGGGCATATAGGTTGTTTTCCTGTGTTTGCTATGGTGAATAACACTGTTTATGTCATGAAGCTTATCTTTTGGGATATATACCAAGTAAGCGAGTTGCTGACTCATATGGCATTTTTATTCCCAATTTCTTGAGGAAGTACCATGCACTCGTTATGGAAGCACCATAACACTTTCCACAGTGGCTTTTACAGCCACACCAGCCATCTTTGAGGGTTCCAGTGTCTCCACACCCTCTCTCGCATAGTTTGTTTTCTGTTTTGTTGACCTTTATTATCAATGCTGGCCTGAGGTGGTATATCATTGCTGTCTTGATTTAATCTCTTGAATGGCTAATGAGGGCAGGCATTTCTACTTTTGTTTGTTGGTTGCCTAAATATCTCCTTTGGTTAATTGTCTGTTTATGTCCTCTGCTCATGTTAGTTGGATTACTTGTCTTTTTCTTGTTGAAGTGTTGCAGTTTTCTATAAATTTTAGGGATTGACTCCATTTCTGATAACCTAATTTGCAACATTTACCCGGGTCTGTGGGCTCTCTTTTCTGTGTGAAGTGTTTTGATGTACGCAGGTATATATGTTTAGAAGGACCCACTTGTCCATTTTGTCTCTTGCTGTGTGTGGATTTTTTGTTTTGTTTCTTTTGACAGTTTGTATTTGCATGCTTTAGGGCCGCTAAATTTGTTTTTATATTTTCATTGATGGTCTCTATAGTTCTAGAATTGATCTTTAGACCCTTAATCCATCTTGAGCTACTTTTGGTGTATGGAGTGGGGTAGGATCCTGCCTCATTCTTCTGTAAGTGGAAATCCAATTTCACCTATACCAATTTTAAAAATTATTTTAGTGTGAATTAGGTAAGGGTTTACATTTCAGATATTCAGTTTTATAGTTCATTACTTAAGCTATGCAATGTAATGTAAAGCTTAAGCTCGCTTAAACTTATGGAATCCTCCACTAGGTCATCCTATCCCACCCCAGCCCCTTCTTTGATGTCTCTTCTCTCTCTACATTGCCTTCACCTGTGTTAAAGACATTATCTCATTTTAAGTTCTGGCTTTTTGTTAAAAATCTCTTATCTGTAGGTAGATGGATTCACCTTTGAGTTCTCTTTCGCTGTTCTAGTACCAGTGTGTATTGACTACTGTGCTTGAGTCATTTTGAGATCAGAAAGTAAGAGACCTCCCACTTTCTTGATGTTCTTTTTTTTTTTAAATGCTGGTGTGCTTGTCCTAAGTCTCTTTCCTGTCTATATGAAGTTGGTGATTAATTTTTCCATCTTTAAAGAATGATGTTGGAATCTGGATCAGGATTGTGTTGTATATAGAGATTCTGTTGGATAATATCGACATTTTCACAATGATTAAGTCTTCCTATCCATGAATGTAGTCTAATATATTTATGTAGTTTTCATTTGGTTTCTTGTAGTGGAGTTTTATAGGGTCTTGTTGGAGTAGTGGTTATGATTTGGGGTGCAATCTGCAAAGTGAACAGTTTGAAACCACCAACCTCTCTGTAGGAACAAAGCAAGGTTTTCTATTGCTGTAAGGATTTATCGCACCATTGAAGTCTTAATGGAAGATCTTTATGCTCCAGGGAGACTATCTATAAAACATAAGACTCTTTACCATAAATTAACAAGGTGATCTCTAAAGGAAGCGAAAGATATCGCCAGGAATAGGTTTTGGGCTTGCACCAATCCTATCTCCATTTTAAGAAAAATTAGTTCTCACATCATGTTTCTGCTTGATACTTATCCTCATGAAGAGAGCATAAAAAATAAGGGTACTATAGCAAAGCATGGTGAAGAAATTGGATGGTGCCTTAAAGGCTTATTTCCAAACAAGCAGTCATTTAAGTGAGATGTCAGCTAAGTCCACATTGGAAGCAACACACCAACATCAGTGACCCACAGATTGTAAGCCATATAATCTGAAGCTGAAGGATGGAATAGTTTCAGAGCCTACACTCTGAGATTCTGGTTTGCACAAGGTTATGGATGATAGTGGAAGTCCAAGATACATTTATGAGATCTTTACAGGAAATAAGTCTTTGGCAGATCTCTCAGAATGCAAATATCCTGAGTACTCCAAAATACTGGGTGGGGTTAATTTCTTTAGAGAGTCTTTGAAGGTGTGTCTTAAACCCATCAAGAGGTCAAATTAATGGCTTGAGGCAAGTGGATATACAAGTTCTCTATTTTCATACATCCCAATAAACATTTCTATATATCCTTATATCTACAATAATGAATCATAAGGAATCAGTATTAACAGCATGGAATCAGATACTAAATGCAATTCTTAAAACAGTCAAGTTCAGTTCTTATTTAGCTTATCCAAATCCTTATCTAAAGTATCCTATTTATACAAAAATTAGTCTCTGAAGGCATTATGCCAGATCCATGCTTTCTGTCAGCCATTTTCCTTAAGCAGCATGGCTTTGAAGACATTAAAATGGCGATTTCTACCCCTGAGCTCAAAATATACATTAACAACATTTCCTTATAGGAATAACCAAAGAGAGCATCCAAACAAAATAATCAAAACTTTAACTTCCCATATTGTTTCCAGAAAACGGCTAAGTAAACTGCAAGGACATATGTGGCTTCTGGCTAGCCAAAGAAGAAACACTACCACGAGGCGGAAGTCAAACAAACATCTACTCTCCATTTTCATGATTTGTTTTTCCAGCGCCCCACTATTGGTACCATAATGTGTTAGTTCGGGTAGACAGAAAAACAAATTCATTGACACTCATGTGTTTACGAAAGAGGTTTATATACAAGTGCAATTGAGCATTGAGTAAACATCCCAGCTCAGTCCAGTCCAAATGCATAAGTCTGATATTAACCCGTTTGTCCGATACCAATCTATAAGTCCTCTTCAGATTCACGAAGCACATGCGAAGACTCCAGAACAATCACAGGGCAGTGGTGGTACAGAGTCTTGTGTATCCAGTGGTGGTAGAAGCATCTCAGCACTGGCAGGAGCCTCTCTCTGACTTCTCAAACATCTCAGGACTGGCAGAAATCTCTATGTGACTTTTCCAGCTTCCGAGGTCTGGGTCCATCAGAATAAGCCGAGGTGCCTTCTCTGGAATATCTCCCAGGGAGTCAGCCTTGTGTCTTGTCAGTAGAGTGTTTTCAAGGGACTGTAGCCTAAGTCACTCACTTCCAAGGGGGAAATATAGCCAGATTGCCCAGAATTCTCAGAAGAAAGCCATGCGCACACAGAGGTTTTTTTGCCTATCTCCAGATTGACAGGCTAGATTCCACCCCTACACTCCCAATCCTGAAATTGACACAAGTTTAGTGACTGCCACAGTGGTTGATTGTTTAGTTTAGTTTTATTCCATATTGGGCTTTAGTTCTGATGTACTTTGTCAGTGTGGACAGCCCTTTAGAAATTTTGTTACATGTTTTTCAGTGTATGAAGCCCAGGATCGATGAACTTTATTTTTTTTTATGAACTTATATAGAAAGCAAGTAGAATAAGGTTGCTTTGGGGGTACAGTGGGGGAAGATGGGGGGGTTTAAAGGGAGCTTATATCTAAGAATTCAAGAAGAAAGAGATTGTTTTCAAGCTGGTTATATAATGCTGTTTGATGTGATTAAACTATGGGATGATAAGCTATCTGTATTTGCACCCAATATAAATTTTTTTTGGGGGGGAGAGTTACAATATTGAAGATCCCTTCAGGTTTATGTTGTATTATAGGGTCACTATAACTTGGCATCAACTTGATAGCAGTGCTTTTGAATAGTACTTTCTAGCTTTCTTTGAACAGATCTTTTGTTTCTCTGGTTAGACTTATGTGTAAGTATTTCATTTTAAGCATGACTATTATAAGTGGTATTATTTTCTTGACTTTGTAAAAGAGCTTTCTTTGTTGATATGTGGGAATCCAGCTGATTTTTGTATATTGATCTTGTATCCTGTTAATTTACTGGATTTTCCCATCATTTTCCTCAGTTCTCATGGTGAGTCTTTGGTGTATTCTATGCATAGACTCATAGCATCTACAAAGAGAGTTGTATTTTTTTCTTTGATGACTCGGATACCTTTACTTTCCCTTTGTTGCCTGATCTGGAAAAGGCTTCCAATACCTTATTGAATAAGAGTGGTGATAAAGATTATTCTTGTCCACTTTCTTCCTCTAATCTGAGCAGTTTTTCTTGGTGTCTTAGTATTTGCCACATACATAGTATACAACTTCTATTGCAACAATATTTAAC
Source organism: Nesogale talazaci (assembly GCA_004026705.1). NCBI lineage: Eukaryota > Metazoa > Chordata > Mammalia > Afrosoricida > Tenrecidae > Nesogale > Nesogale talazaci. Next base: position 32,229 of record PVJH01020962.1, read on the forward strand.
ATGTGAACGGTAGTTAGCATGTTAACATACTAAATCTATTCTTGATATGTTCTTTTCTCCCTCATTTCTCCAAGTGTATTTCTAATAATATCTGTGTCCATTCAGCTTTATGGTGGCCCTGTGAGCTGCAAAGTGGAATTACTCCATGGGGTTTGCTTAATGGCTGCCTTTTAGATCAGATGACGTTCTTGTTGTTAGATGTTATTGAGTTGGTTCCTGCCCATAGTGACCTTATGCACACAGAGCAAATACTGTCTGGTCCTGTGTCATCCTCATCATCATTCGTAAGCCTGAGCCAATCGTTGCAGCTTCTGTATGAATCCATCTCACTGAGGGCTTTCCTCTCTTCTCTGCCCCTCCACTTTACCAAGCATGATTTTCTTCTCCAGGAAGTACGCTCTCCTGACAGAATTTCCAATGTAAGATGAAGTCTCTCCATCCTTGCCTCTAAGGAGCACTCTAGCTGTACTTCTTCAAACACAGATCGGTTATTCTTTTTTGTTTTTTTGGTTATTCTTTTTGCAGTCCTGGAGCTTTTAGTAGTCTTCTCTGGTGTCATAATTCAAATGTGTTGGGTCAGATAGCCAGGCCTTTACTCCGAGGCTGTGCCAGGTGGGCTTGGACCACCAATGTCTCATGTTGCCATGACCTAGAGACTCCCAATAGCTAGTTAAATGTGTAAAGCTACTCCTTTCCAAATGTACTTCCTCCTCTTCTCTTTCTGTTCTGACTACAAGTAATTTATCTATTTGCTATAATTTGTGTGCTTTCAAACTCTCTTCTCAATCTGCAACTTTCTGGTTGAAAGTCTTTAACCCTCATTCTTTACTCTTTGTTTTTGCCCTTCCTTCAGCCCATCCTGTAACTAGCATTCATTTGTGTGTGTGTGTGTGTGTGTGTGAGTGTGTGTGTGTGACTATGTTCCTAAATCTCTATGGAAAGAATATAGGTAATGCACACATATAATTCGTCCAATTTCCTTGGATTATTTTCTAGGTATTTGCTTGCGAATGCATGTGTGTTTCAATTAAGAAAAGTAACTAAGGGGGCTTCAAAAATTTGTGGGAAAAATTTATCTTCTAATTTCACTTTCCATGGCCTTTTCAAATTCCCCTTTCATGCAACTCATATAACCACCTTGTGGGCAGGGCAGAACTGACCCTGTGGGTTTCTGAGACTGTGACTTTTTTTTCTTTTTTTGGGGGGGAGCATCACTGCCTCTGGTGGTTGTGGGCACTACCCAATGCTGCTCCTGAGAGCCGCCACTGGATTTGAACCGCCAAACCCACGGGCCCTCAACCACTTATGCCACCGGGGCTCAGCCCAAGACTGTCACTTTTTGCAGGAGTACAAAACCTCCTCTTTCTTCTGCAGAGCAGCTAGTGGTTTCGAACTACTAACCTTATTAGGGGCCCAATTTGTCACCCACTACAACACCAGGGCTAGAGAGTCGCTGTGAGTCAGAATAGACTCAGTAGCAGTGAGTTTGATTTTGGCAGTGTGTCAGTCCGGGTAGACTAGAGAAACAAATTCATAGACACACATATGGATATAAGGGAAAGGTTTAGATACAAGAGGAATGAAACATTGAGAAAGCATCCCAACTCAGTCCAGACCAAGGTCATAAATCCAACATTAGCCCATATGTCCGTTACCAGTCTATAAAGTCTCCTTCTGACTCGCAAAACATGTGCAGTTGAAGCATTCTGGGGCTGGCAGGGGTCTCCCCATGGCTCCTCACTTTCAGGGATCAGGATCCATTAACAGCATCTAGTGGTGATAGATGCAGCCTAGCACTGGCAGGGGTTTCCACATGGCTTCTCCAGCTTAGAGGTCTGGTTCCATCACGGTAAGGCCATGTGGCTCCTCCTCCAGCTCCTCCAGTTCCTCGGATGCTGCCTTCTTGTCTTGTCACTAGTTCATCGTCTTGGACACTGACTCTCCGAGACTGAGAGTCAAGTCTCCCTTCTTCAATTGGGAAATACCGTGAGACTTCCCAGAATTCTCAGGAGAAAGCCATGCCCACACAGAGGTCTCATCGGCTACTCTTTGGTTATCTCCAGATTAACAGGCTATACTCCACCCCTACATCCTAATCATGACATTGACATCACAAATACATGACCACCACAGGCTGCTGTTATACCAACTCAGAATGTAATGATACCTCAAGGCTATCTTTGCCAAGGTAGTCCCATGTGTAGCAGAATATAGGTGGATAGGAGCGGACAGCTGTAGAAGAACAGAAGTGAAATTAGCAGATCCGTTTGTCTATTTATGTGTCTGTATGTGCATGTAGTGGGTTGGCATTATAATGCTTTTAGAAAACAATGTGGGAAAAGTTTAACTAGATGGCATCATACTTTTTCATTCTTTTTCCATTCCATTAGTCTCAGATCCATCATGTGTGGCCTAGAAGGAAACCACTGAGAACAAAAAGCTCCTGTGCAAATGGGGATGCTCAGGGCAGGCCCAGGATGTTTGGCAGAGAGGCTCATCCAAGCCTGTCATCACTCAATTAACGTCAGTACCAATCAGGGGATAATCATTAAAGTTGTGGCCACCATAATGGAAAGAAGATTCTGTGTCTCTATTTATAGATAACACTATTGATCCAGTATTTCTATATTTGTAGAATTAGAAATATAGGATGTGGAATTTTTCAACCAAAAGGCAATTCAGTAACGCTATTTGGTGAATGTGTCTAATAATAGTAACCTAGTACCTTTAGGGTTCGTGCCTTTTTCTTTGTTCTTTTTAAATCATTTCTATTGGGGGCTCATACATATCACAATTCATACATCCATTCATTGTATGTCAAGCACATTTGTATGTTTGTTTCCCTCTTCATTCTCAAAATATTTGTTTTCTCCTTAAGCCCTTGGTATCAGCTTCTCATTTTTTCTGCCCCCTCCCACTCCCCCTTCCTCATGAACCCTTGATAATTTATAACTTGTTCTTATTTTATCATATCTTACACTGTCCAACATCTCCCTTCACCTACTTTGTCCGTACTCCAGGGAGGAGGTTATATGCAGATTCTTGTAATCAGTCCCCCCTTTCTACCCCACCTTCCCTCCACCGTCCTGGTATTGCCACTTCCACCACTTGTCCTGAAGGTTTCATCTGTCATGGATTCCTTATGTTTCCAGTTCCTATCTGTATCAGTGTACATCCTCTAGTCTAGCAGGATATGTAGGGTAGAATAGGGAGCATGATAGTGGAGGGGGAGGAAGCATTCAAGAACTAGAGGAAAGTCATATGTTTCATCATTGCTACACTGCGCCCTGACTGGCTCGTCTCCTTCCCAAGACCATTCTGGGGGGGGGGCGGGGAGGGGCTGTACCGTTACCTACAGATGGGCTTTGGGTCCCCAATCTGTATGCCCTCCTCATTTGCTGTGAAAGAATTTTTTGTTTTTGATTCCTGATACCTGATCCCTTCAACACCTCATGGTCACATAGGCTGGTGTGCTTCTTCCTTGTGGGCTTTTTTAGCTTCTGAGCTCGATGAAAGCTTGTTTGCCTTTAAGAACCCAGACACTTTATCTGTTGATCTGGGGACCATCAGCTTTCTTCGCCACTTTTGCTTATGCACACATTTGTCTTCAGCAATCATGTTGGGAATGCGACAAGCCTTCTTTTCAGTACCTCAGTTTTACCAAGCAGAACTTTTTCTTTCTCATTAAAAATTTTTTTACACAGTTCCTCTTTTGCACACCTACCACCTTTACCAGTCTCTTCACTGTCTGTGAAGGTAGTTATCCCCAAGATCAGTGTTCATGAGAGCAAGGGTAGCATGAAGTTCAAAGGGCTGGTGTAAATTAGAAGAAATAGTCCCATTTTCTGCATTGGGGCCTTCTGACTATTGCAAGTTTATCTGACATTTGGGTGGATCTTAGTCACCATTACTTTAGCTTTTTATGTTCATGTATTTATTTAGAAATACAGAATGTTAGAGGTATAAAGGACTTTGGAGACCCTGTTTTCTCGTGGTGCTCACATTTTACAGAAATGCAAGTTCGTAACAGGTAGTACAGTTGGCCCTTCAGCAGTGTGGAGGTTAAGAGCACAGGAGGCACCTCATTGGAGGTCTTCTCATTCAACGTGTTCTCGTAGTACCTCTATGCGCCCTCTCAGGAAATCAGTAACACTTCTATGAGACCCAGGTGATCTGCAATAGACTTGAAGAGATAGCATTGAGTCAGGTTTTACATCTCATTTCTAATTATGATACTTTGATGCTATTACCCCAGCCCTATCAAGTTCTGGAGTCCTGTTAGGCCCTCAGCATGGTCTTCCACAATATACCCAGGAACAGATGCTATTAAATATTATATTAGTCTGGCAGTCACCTAATCTATTGTCAATTTGAGGATTAAGAGTGTAGGGATGGAGTCCAGCCAGTCAATCTGGAGACAGCCGATGAGACCTCTGTGCGGGCATGGCCTTCTTCTCTGAGAATTGTGGCGAATCTGGTACTTCCTTCTTGGAAGCAGGAGACACTCTCTCACCCCTTTGGAGACACTCCACTGAGAAGACTCACTTCCTGCGAGTTATCCCTTAGGGGAAGCCCCATGGGTCCATCCTGGTGCAGCCCTGGGTGTCGAGAAGCCAGGCAGCACTGAGATGTTTAGAACACCACTGGACCCAAAGACTTTCTCCCACTGGCCGGCCTGTGATCTTCTACATTCGGTATCACTGCACGTGTTTCATGCATCTGAAGAGGACTATAGACTGCTGTCAGACATATGGGCTAGTAATGGACTTATGACCTTGGACTGGACTGGATTGGGATGTTTTCTTCATGTACAGTTACCCTTTATATGAAACTCTCTTATATACATATGTGTGTTTATGAATTTGTTTCTCTAGTCTGCCCAGACTAACACAATTAGCATACTCCAGGTGAAACTGAATAAACACCAGAATCAAGACAGATGCTCGGTGCCGTTGAGTTGGCTCTGACCCATGGTGACTCTGTTCGCAATAGAAGGAAACACAGCACGACCCTTCCCCCTCCTCACAAGTGTTCCTGTGCCTGAGCCCATTAAAGCAGTCGCACTGTCAATCCGCCTCACTGAAGGCCTTCTCTTTTTTGCCTCTGCTTCACTTTACCAAACATCAGTCCTTCTCCAGGGACTGGTCTCTCTTGACAATATGTTCAAAGTTTGTATGCAATCTTGTCATCCTTGCCTCTAAGGAGCTCTCTGGTCTTACTTCCTCCAATACAGATCAGTTTGTCTTGATAGTAGTCCATGCTACTTTCAATATTATTCTCCAGCACCACGATTCAAGGGTATCTATTCGTCTACTGTCTTCCTTATTCACTCTCCACCTTTGACATGCATATGATGCAATGGAGAATACCATGGCTTGTGTTAGGCACATCTTAGGCCTCAAAGAAGTATCCTTCTCTTCAATACTTTAAAGAAGCCTTGTGCAGCAGATTTGCCGAATGAAATATGCCTTCTGATCTCTGTACAGTTGCTTCCAAGGGCATTCATTGTGGATCCAAGTAAGATTAAAAGCCTTGACAACCTCACCCTTTTCTTCATTTATCACGATGTTACCAATTGGTCCAGTTGTCAGGATTTTCTCTTCCTTGTATTGAGTTGTAATCCATACTGAAGGCTATAGTCCTTGATTTTCATCAACAAGGACTTCAATTATTCCTCACTTTCAGCATGCAAGGTTGTGTCATCTGCATATTGCACCTTCTTAATAAGCCTTCTTCTTTCATTCCTTTTCATGCAATCCATCTTCTCTGATGATTTGCTCAGCATAGAGTTTGAACAAGTTTGGCAAACCTCTTCTTATTTTGAGTCACGCAATTTTCCTTGTTCTTTGTGCACAACTGCCTTTTAATATATGCACAAGTTCCAAATGAGAACAATGAAGTCTTCTTGGTATTCCCCTTCTTCTCAAAGTTATTCACAGTTTATTCTGTCACACAGTCGAATGCCTTTGCAGTCAAGGAGACACAAGTAAACATCTTTCTGATATCTTTGCTTTGAGCCAAATTCCATCAGAGAGCAGCATGTCTTGTTCCCATGTCTACTTCTGAATCTGACCGGAACTTCCGGCAGTTCCTTGTCAATACGCTACTGTAACTATTGTACAATGATCTTGAGCCAAGTTGTTCTTGCATGTGATATGAATGATAATGTTGTACAGTTTGAGCATTCTAGTTTAGTTGGGTCACCTTTTTTTGGAATGGGCACAAATATGAATCTCTTCCAGTCATTTAGCTAGGTAGCATTCAGATTTCGTGGCATAAATGAGTGGACATTTCCAGTGCTGTGTTAGCTTCCTGAACCATTTCAGTGGATATTCCATCAATTCCTGGAGCCTTGTTTATGGCCAATGCATGCAGTGCAGCTGGAACTTCTTTCTTCAGGGCCATTGTTCTTGCTCACATGCTGCCTCCTGAAATGGTGGACTATTGACTATTCAAGACAATGGCAATGAGGATATATAGAATATCATATCTGTCTATCTAGCTCTATGAGAAGAATAAAAAAAGATGAGAATTAGATGTGAGTAATGAAAGCGTATTAAAACTCAAGAATGAGTTCTAGGACAATTATCGTATAAGATCTTAAGTATTCATCTCACTAATAAATATAACAAATAAACCAGCAGTGATACTGTGTGTGTTATGGATTGAATTGTCTCTACAAAAGATATGCTGTTATAAATCTTAACCTCAGCCCCTGTATTTATAATCCTTTGGGGGAATGGGTTGTGTTTGTTGTGTCATTGAGACAGGATTTGTGTGGGAGTGTCTCGAGTTAATCCCTTTGAGGTATAGAAGATAACAAGACAGCAAGGCAAGATGGGATCAAATAGATTCCAAGACACATGAGTCTCTCTAAGGAACAAGAAGTAGAGTCTGAAGAGACAGGACCTTCCCCCAGAACTCACAGTAAGAGAAAGACTTTGACTAGAGCTAGCACCCAGAATTTGAACTGCTAACTTACTGAACTGTGAGAAAATTAGTTTCTGTTTGTTAGAGGCACCCCCTTGTAGTATATCTACTATCTTAGCTTTCAGTACCTAAGGAAGTATGTCACCAACACTGTCAACTAACTTGACCAAATTTACCCATCTCTTCCCTTCACAGGTCATATCTTTGTGTTCTAGTTAGAAAACTTTTGCTTAAATGAAAGTTGCAGAGATTCCCCCACCCCCAGTATTTTTTTAATTTAATTTAATTTTTTTTAAAATTTTATTGGGGGCTCTTACAGCTACTACAACATTCAGTACATCATTTGTATCAAGCACATTTGCACACATATTGCCACATACATTTCCCAATATTTTCCACCTGAGCCCTTGATACAAGCCCCTTTAAAAAAAACCCTCCCCTTTCCCTCCCCCCCTTTTTAAAAAAAATTAATCATTTTATTGGGGGGCCCCTACAACTCCCATCACAATCCCCAACAACA
>PVJH01020963.1:0-39665 GCA_004026705.1 Nesogale talazaci
GGGGGTGCTTTGAGATCAAACTCATTGCCATCGAGTTGATGCTGAATTTTGGTGACCTTATAGGACAGGGTAGAATTGTCCTAGTGAGTTCCCAAGACTGCAACTCTTTATAGGAGTATGAGCCCTATTAATTTTTCAATAGAAATTTTAAAATTATTTTAAGATACTCCTATAAAAATGAAGATGTCCCCAGTGTATTTCCTCGAGATAAGGAAACGTGGGAATGAGGTGGGAGCCCCAGTTCTGCACCCGGCCTGCTCACGGTCCCTTTGGGGTGAAGCAGGAACAATTCACTGATAGTCTGCCTGGGGTGGGGGACCGGCCCTGGGAGAGGTGGGATGGTTAAGGCTGTGGGAAAACAGCCTTTTGATTTAAAGATGAAACAGGAACTTTTTTTTTTTCTTGAAACAGGAACTTTTGAGACAAATGAAATGAACCTTCTGACTGATGAAGGCAGGCTGAGAGTGCTGCCCCAGTGCTCTGGGTGGTCACTGTTGGGGTGTCAGTGTCAGTGAGCACTGAGAATGTTGGTAGCAAACTCTAAAGTGTACCTGAGGAAAGCCACAGTAGACACTGGGGAGATGGACTGATGATCTGAGCCAGCAGGGAGGAGGGCAGGTTCTGACCCCAGGTGGTAACGCTCACAGTCACCAGTCCTATCACTTCTTTCTGAGAAGTCCCTGCCGAGAGCATCTCCTGTCGACTCTGAGCTAACCCCTATCTCTCCTGTGCAGGCTTCCTCCTGCAGCAGAAGGTGCTGCTGGTCTGCAGAGCCCTGCGGCAACTGAGGCTCCTGCGTCAGGAGGACGGCCCCATGCTGCAACCAACTCAGAAAGCCCAGAGCATGGTCAGTGCCCGTCCTGGTGGTGAACTTCACGTCACTTGTAGCATGGCCTCTCCCTGACGTGGACTTGGCATTTCTATTGTCAGTGTTGTACTTGCTTCTGCTTTGCACTTTTTTCTTTTCATTACTTAAGGCAGTGAAGTGCCCCAACTGACCAGACCCCTAGAGTGAAGGGTGTGGGTGTTGCTAGGATCCCTATCTGGCTGCCTTCTGGGTGATCACTGTCTGACTCCCAGCCCTGTTCCTCTTGCCAGGTGGAAGACCAGGCTCCCGGCCACCCCTCCCACTGTGGGCCTCCTCTCCTTCGTTGTAGAATAGCAGTCCTTTGTTTGTGTTGCCCCCTTGGAATCAATCATGAATGGAGCACAGTTTGTGTCTCTCAGCCCCATCTGATAGATATGCCGGTGGTTTTCCGTTTGGGAAGGTTGCACTAACACTGTTAGGAGCACAAGCACAATGCAGAATGAGCTGATAACTGGCACATCAGATGCCAGACCTCCTGAAAGGGTCAAAAAGATGAATAGGACTAAGCAAAGAGATTCAGGTGGGGCAAAACTAGCTGTTCACACTCTTGTCCTACTTTCTGGAGGGGACCATGCTGCCCGCGGGGCCTGCCTACACTGCTGGAGGAGACACAATGTTCGCCCCACTTGCCTGGGCCCAGTGGTAACTGTTCCTGAGACTGTCTTTAAAGGGGCCCTTCCGGTTCAGATAGACTCTAAGAAGCTGAGTATCTGAATCCTGTGGGTCCTGATTATAGGCAGTCCCTTTTTAAAAAAACCTAACTTGCCTTTCATGGCTCTCTCATTTTGAGATTTGCCACAACTTATTTTTTTAGCTTTACAAAATGGTGTACTGCTGGACCCCTGTGGCATAGTGGTTGAGTGCGGGATCGCAGCCCAGTGGCTTGACGGTTCAAATCCAGCAGCAGCTCTCCAGGAGCAAGGCTGGACCTCCCACTCCCACCAGAGGGCAGTGATGCCAAAAAAAAAAAAAAACCCAAAACCAAAATGGTGTACTTTTTAATATTTCTTTGCAACTGAATCCTGGGTTACAATGAACTTTGACTCTTAATGAGTAATTTCTCAATTAAAAAGGTGTTCAGTGGGCAAAAAATGATAATGTGTATATGTTCAGAGTTGCAGGTAAGTAAACCTGAGTTTGCTCTTGTGTAGACGCTTTATCTGAAAGCAGCAGAGACGACCCCACTTCGAAGCCTGCCCTCCCGGACCTGAGAAGGTGGGTCCCTGCCCTGCTGGAACACGGTCTCTCCCTGACACGGACGTGAGTTCCAATGAATGAGGAGTTCTTCTCTCATAGTTTCCACCCGCAGATAAAGTGGTTTCAGAAGGACGACGTGGTCATCCTGAAAATCAAACTATGGAATGTGAAAGAATACAGGTGTAAATACTTCAGAGACAGGGTCATTTTCAGGTAGGCTGAGGTATGTTTCATAAAGTTGGCTAGAAACATTGTTTTGAGTTTGGAAAAACTGACTGGGTCTTCCTCCCTTTGTGCACCCAGAGCCTGGGTGGGAGATAAGTTGTATGTGGCTGACATGGTGCTGCAGGCCAACATCCTGAAGGACGAGTGCCGGTGCAGCATTAAGAATGAGGAGCCCATCATCACGCTCGCCAAGGAGACGAGGGGGCCCTGGGGAGGCCTGCTCAAGCAGAAGGTGAGCTGGGGTTTGCTGTGGGGCCAGCCTGCCCAGTGCGGGGCACCTGCTCCTCCTCTCCTCTCCTCTCACTCGGCACTCTCCCCTTGAGCAGAACCCGAATGTGGCTTTTGATTTTGATCACTGGGAAGAAAGTGAAGAGGAGGGACACTTCTCCAAGGGTGAGCCGCCCGTGCCCAGAGAGGGGGCAGGGAGCAGGGGGGGGGTGGCGGGGCAGGGGACAGGTCCCCTGGTCTTGGTGGAAATGGGAGAATAGCAAGTCTTTCAGGAATGTGATGTGAAATAGCCTGGCTTGACTATACAGCTAGTTACAGATACATCTTTCTTGCTTCAAAGTAAACAAAAAAGTTAGCAGTGTAAAATGAGCACTTTGATAAGCTGTCTTTCCAGGAGGATGACTTATTTATAAACAGACAGATCTTATCTAAAATAATGAAGATATAAATGAACAGCAAACTAGAGGGAGCTAGAACCCCAGGGGCTTTGACTGCATTACTCAGACTAAAAGTCTTCACTGTTGTTACGTTTTTAATAACATCTAACTCTTTTAGTTACACATTCTCAAAGTCTATCAAGCAAAGTGGCAGAAATAGCCGAAGCCAGTGGCCACACTTCAGAGGACAGCAAAAGTGAGAGTGAATGAGGTGTGGACAGAGTCCCCAAGAGTGACCTGGAGGCCAAGTGCAAAAGGGGCGCAGGGGTGCTGACTGGACGTGAGGAAGACAAGCAGCCATCTCCATGCTGGTTTCCACCTGAAGGACGCCATGTCATGGCCATCTTGGGGCATTGGGGCTTGGGTATTGGTGAAAAATTGCGCGTCAGTTTAAAACAGGGAGACCAGCACATGGCTGCTAACCCAGCCCCCAGCGCCTCACTGCCACTGGTAGAGGGGTTCAGGCTGACAGGCTCAAGTGGAAAAGGGGTAACCGTGGCATACGAACAGCCACTGGGCATTAGTGTGCTGGTTTTGTTTTGTCCTGCTTTGTTTTAGACCTAGGTTTAGTGCATTTCTTTCATTTTCTTTTAATTAATTGATTGATTGGTTAGCGCATTTCTAAACACCCGCTAAACACCTTGTAAACTGAGCTCTGTGTAGTCCCTGGAACGATAACCAAGTTGGGATTAAGTGCCCTTCGGAGGGGCTCATGCTTTTCATAGCCTTCAAGAGTTGTGAGGAGACCATCCAAGGATGGAGATGGGTGTGCCAGTAATGCCCCCACAACTCGGGCCTTTTGGGGTGGGGGGTGGGGGGAGTTCCGCCTTCTAAGGCAGGCCCTGTCCGTCAGGCACTTAAAAAGACCCTCTGGAGTACCCAGAAGCAGCACAAGGAACACCTGGAAGGGGTACCCTGAAAACATTCCTGGTCTCCTCTTAGGGGAAGAACCCCCCCACCCCCATCAGCAACAGTAACAAAAATTACTTGTGAGGCGAGTATATAGTCATTGCCATTCCAGTGTGAGTTACTTCTTAACTGAAAAACTTAGAAAAGTGACCTATTGAAAATTGAAGACTGCGGAGCATGTATGTTATGTGACGACCTTCCAGAAGTTCCCCTCAGAAAGTTCCCATGGGCACGTGTGTCTCAGCTTAGTCACCTGAACTAAGGGCAACATCAGGGTGTCATCAGAAGCCTTGGCTCACTCCTGGGTCTCAGTTTCCTCATCTGTAAGGTAGACATTCAGGTCATTGAGTGCCTCCCCACCCCCCCCCACCCCCCCACCCCCACTTCACAACAGAGAGCCTGTGCTGGGCAGGCGCAGCACTGCCCTCTAGTGGCGTCCAGCAGCCAGGTCGGTTGAGGCTTTGAGAGGCTGGCAGGTTTCAAATTTGCCCATGAATACGTTGATGAGTTTATTTTTTCTCTCTGAAAGTGCTAGTAGCATTTTAGCTGACAACAGAAACCCTGGAGCTCTTCTCACATCCTTCTCACTGCCGGGTGTCAGTTTCTCTCGAGGTAGTCTTTGGGGAATCTTGGAGGTCCGGCTGCTGCCCCACAGCAAGCCGGCCTGCCCTTGCGAGCAGCAGCAGGGACGGTTCTCTCGCAGAGGTCACAGCGCAGTGAAAGTATTTCTTGCTTTTTTCAGACATTCAGAATTTACTCTGATTGGAAGTTCTGGTTGACATTTTGTAGGACGTATCTGCTAACTTGTGAAATGTAACCAATTGTCGTCATCTCAGATGTTGTTACTATTAGCAATATGATTTCATGGTTGGGGTAAACTTTGGAAATAGAAGGTAAAATGACTTGATGCTTCTAAACTGACATACACTTGTAGTGTAGATGACTTCTGGTATGTCATCAATAAAATATTTGTGCTTTCACAGAAATGTTTGCTTTGACTTTTTGGGAGTTTGTTTTAAACATTTCCCCCTAGTGTCAGTTATAAAATGGAATTTTTTTCAACGACACCTTCTGTTCAGGGGAAAGGTCAGTGAGGGCCGATGGGGCGCTGTGATGTGAGCACCACTCAAGGCCCCTCCCGGACACACAGACTCGTGGTTCTGGCGTCAGACTTGCCACGAGCACATCTTTGTTCTCCCTGGTGGACCTGCCAGTGGTCTGCCGTATGGGGGAGGTCCTGGTGAGAGGGAGTGATTGCTACTTTAATGTTTTAAATATCTATCTCAGTCAAAGCAACACCACTGCCAATTTATTTTTAGTTGAAGTACTCTTTCCTTCTTTTAAATTATTTTATTGGGGGCTCATACAACTCCTTTCACAATCTATCCATCCATTGTGTCAAGCACATTTGTACATTTGTTGCCCTCATCATTCCCAAAACAGTTTCTGCTTGAGCCCTTGGTATCAGCTCATTTTTTCTCCTCCATTCCCCATCCTCCCTCTTTCATGAACCCTTGATAATTTATGAATTATTATTATTTACTGTCCAATGTCTCCCTTCACCCACTTTTCTGTTGTCCATCTCCCAGGGAGGGGGTTATATGTAGATCACTGTGATTGGTTTCCCCCGTTCTCCCCCACCTTCCCCTTCCCCTCCTGGTACCACTGCTCTCATTATTGATCCTAAGGGATGTATCTGTCCTGAATTCCCTGTTTCCAGCTCTGATCTGTACCAGTGTACATCCTCCGCATTTGTAAGGTAGAACTGGGATCATCATAGTGGGTGGGGAATGGAAGCATTCAAGGACTATTGGAAAGTTGTATGATTCGTCAGTGCTATGCTGCTCCAACTGGCTCCTCTCTTCCCCTCGACCCTTCTGTAAGGAGATAGCCAGTTGCCTATCGATGGGCTTTATGTCTCCACTCCACAATGATTTGATTTTTTTGTTCTTTGATGCCAGATACCCGATCCCTTCGACTCCTCTTGATCACATAGGCTAACCACTGCCCGTTTTTAAATAGGAAAAAAAAATCTGATAGACCATTGATTCAAAGAATACCCTTTATTTGCCACCATAATGGTGGGGCTTTGGTTTTAGCCTCTTGTCCCCCCTCCCCCCGCATGCCTGTTGTCATCAGCATTTTGTGAGAGTACATATTTTGCCATTAACCGTAACACCCACTCACCACTCAGAGACGAGTGGATATTTGAACATTAGCTATCATAAACATCTCAGTACATTTTGTTTTCCTTAAGAAAAACACAAAGAAATCACCACAAATACTGCTTACAAAAATCAGTTCACAATTCTGACCGGGCTCCCAAAGGCTGGACTTGCTACTGGGGCTCCGTCTCTGGTGGGACGACTTCCATGAGCATCTGCAGGTACATGGTCACAGGCTCTGAAAGGAAAGCCAGAAGCCAAATGCAGCCAAAGCCAGTCACTCCCACCCTCCCCTCGCCTGCGGAGAGCCAGCCTCTCCCTGAGGCCCGTGCTACCGAGCAATGCATGGGGCTGGGAAACGCGCTGCTCTGCACTGCTGTGCTGAGAGATTGGGCCCCCTGGGAGCTGCACTGGTGCTTTGGAGGGAAATACCCAACAGTAGTGGGCCCCCGCCAGTGAAGTGTTGCCTCCTCTGTATGTTAGTACCTCTGGCTGGCCAAGAGTGGAAAGGCACCAGGGCAGCATTTTGGTTAAAGTATACATTGTGTTTTATTTTCGCCACTTCTATCTCAGTTTCTTACCAGTTTTTCGAGAGAAAAGCTTAGCAATAAAGTTTCTACCAAGAAACAAAACCTTTCATACCATTAGGTCAGTGTGAGCAAATTCAAGTTCACTTCCCAAAGCCTGGGAAAAAATGCGCTGCTTCTGTGCTAACGGTATCCAAGGACGTGGTGAGGTGAAGGACGTTACAGGGAAAAGGAAAACCCCTTGGTGGAAATAGCAGCCATATTTTGATTCTCACTTCCTTTCATTCTCATCACAGTGGAAACACATCCTCTCTCCCTCACTTGTCACCCCACTGTCGAAGGGCTGGCGTCTCAGCAGCTGCAGACTACCGTTCTCAGTCTCGGGCCTGCTCCATTGCCTGCCAGTTGGGTTGGTTGGACGCTTGATGTTTTCTCTCTAAATTGTATGTATGTGAATGACAACCCGCAGGAGCCTCTGCACACCTGTGTTCAGACAAGGTGAAGAGGCTGGCTGGCTTCGTCACCTGTGATCAGTAACTGTTCAGCGTTCACTGGCTGTCCACATGTTGTTAGATCCACTGTTTGCCGACTCGTCCACAGCCCCAATTCCTGCCTTTAAGGAATTTTCAGTGTAGGCGGAAGAGAGGCCAGTAGACCCCCGAGGGTGCTGGGAAAGGGGCCCAAAGGCTTTTAGGAATGGCCTTTCCTGCAATTAAGGCTGTAGCCTAAAAGGATTGGGAATGTCATATAGACAAGTAGGTGTGAATCAGACTTTCTTTGATGTGCAGGAGGAAGGCCTGATGATCCACTTCAGAAAGCAGCTTCTGGGGAACCCATGCAGCACAAGTGTCCTCTGACACACTAGTGGCAATGGGTGAGGGGGGAGCTCGGTGACCTCCTTAGACTTGAAAGGACCGGACAACGGGAAGCAAGACCTTTAGCCTTGTAATTGGGAGACTCGGGCCCTGGTCCCCACCCCTGGTCCCAGTGCTGTCACTTCTTGGGTGTCTCTGAGACACCGCTGAGTCCCACAAGTGATAGCGGTATATGTGTCAAATGAGCACACAGAGACCACAGGTGATCCCAGAGATGTTGCTGTGAGGTGTGCGTCTCGAGTCACCCAAGAACATGTTGAAATGGGCTGCACTGTGTGAGATGCCATGACAGAACATCTGGTGTCTGGGCTTCCCGATGACAGAACGCCGGTCCTTGGGTGGATACTTACTTGAGATTCTCTGAGCCCAGCTAAACTTGTAATAAACAAAGAGGAAGTAAAAGATGAGGCCACTAAGGATGAACAAGACGCAGTAGAGATACTCCAGGGCCGGCTCGCTGATGATTGGGGCCAGCACCAAAAACACGGATACGAGAGTCACCAGGATGGGAATGGCAATGGGCACCTGTTGGCAGAGCAGAGTGCCGTGGTTAGCATCCGATTGCTGCCTGGGCCCTTCCACAATAGAAACACACACACAGTGACCAAGAAGGTCTTCATGAATCAGGTACCCCACACCCAATTTCGATAATACTCTATATTTCGCCACAACAAAAAATTCCTCTAATATTTTCAGTAAATCTTTATTGTGGGTTATAGTCTGTGGTCAAAGCTGATATAAACACTGTAAATACTTCCTGAGAGAAACGATAGCATTTTCTATTCCCACTTCTTGTTTCGTGTTCTGCTCACAACTGTCCTAATGCAACCCCCCCTGCCAGAGAGTCCAGTGCCACTCACGTGGGTGGCACAGAGTCAGCTGTGGCTCCCGGTGACCCTGTGCCCAACAGAAGGAAACACCATCCTCACAATGGTGGTTGGAGCCTCTGCTGCAGTCATTGTGTCAGTCCGTCTCATTGATGAGTTCCCTCTTGTTTGATGCCCTTCCACTTTGTCAAGCATGGTGTCCTTTTCCACGCTGTGGCAGTTACATAGTCTGCTGTCAACTTGAAGGAGTGGAGTCTAGCCTGCCAATCCGGTGACAGCTTGGTGAACTCATTTAGAGGTGCGAAGGAGATAAACAGCTCTGGAGGACAGAGCCACACTCTGCTTCATCTTCCTGCTGACAAGACACATGGAACTACACTGATGGAGCTCGAGCCCTGGAGCTGGAAGAGCCATGTGGAGACCCCTGCCAGCACTGAGATGCTTCCAGTGCCACTGGAGCCACAAGACTTCCCACCCACTGGGCCTGTGATCTTCCTGCACTCATCATTGCATGTGTTTCATGAGTCAGAAGAGGAATTCATGGATTGGCATCGGACATATGGGACTTAAGAGCTTGATCTGGACTGGGCTGGGATGTTTTCTTAATGGACCATTACCCTTTATACAAAGCTCTTTCCTACTTCTCTGAGTACCTATGAATTTGTTTCTCTAGGTCTACCCAGACTAACACAAAAGATACTGAATCCTTCGATAGTTTATCGCAAGCCTAGAATCGTCTTCTCTCATTCTTGATATATGCGAGCATGTTCTTCCTTTTTGGATTTCTAATCCAGAGCTTTGCACATTTCATTCTAGTACTCTGGCTTCTTAAACTTACCCTTTGAAATTTTTTCCCTTTGAATTTTTTTATTCAGCGCTTTTACTCCATTTTTTGTTTGCTTTTGCTATTCTATAAGCAAGAACAAATTTCAGAGTCTTCTCTGACTTCCAGTTTGGTCTTTTGTTTCTTTCCTGGTTTGTAATGAGTTTTTGTTTTTTCCATGTATATTGTTCTTGACGTCGTACCATGGTCATGAGTGCTGTGTCAAATCTATTCTTTTTGTTCTGTTTTTTTATTGTGAAAAATACAAATATCCTATTATTCGATAGTTCACTCACATCCAGCGGAATTGTATATTTGCTATCACAAGTAGTTTTGGGGTTTTTCTTAACTGTCAGCTTGAAAAATCAAGTATTGCAAAAACTACCTTAGTTCCATTGTGGAAGGGGCCCTACCAGCAGACCTGACCAGATGGATGGGTGACAGGTAGCTCAGTGGGCTCCTGGCCCTACTGTTCCTTTTCTGTCTGTGGGAAGCCTTGGTGTTCCAGTAAGAGAGGAGCTGAGCTGTCATGATACCATTGCAGAGGGCAGAGACGACAAAGGTCTCCCATTTCCTGAATGGAGGTGAAGATCCGGGCCAGAGAGCCCCCAAACAAGAGAAGGACGGTGATGGCCGCAAACTGCCCCATGTGTCCGTTGTAGTAGTTGGTGGTGGCCTGGAGCAGCCTGCCCCTGACCCCAGCAGGCACGATGGAAGCCTGGAGCCAAGTCACCACTGGCAATGGAGTCAGGAAGAAGAGCAGCAACAACAGCAGGGTGTAGCAGGCTAGGAAAATGATGCCTGGGGGTCAAGGGGAAAGGGACCGTTGACCGCTCCAGGCCTCAGTCTCCAGCGCTCCTCAGCCAGCCACACACGCAGAGCTGCTCCCCACCAGGACCCTCTGGGCACCTGTCACAGTCTGCCCCTGTAGAGCAGGACCAGGAAGCCGATGGTGAGTGAGTGGAGCCTCAGGAGGAGGCTTCACCCCAAGAGCTGAAGGGATGCTTATTGGTGATGCTGTCGACCATTGTCCCAGTCAAGGTCACTAGCTCCAGCACGGCCGACTGAAGACAGCCCTTTAGCACCTGGTGCCCAGATACCTGGGGCAGTCTGATGCCATCCAGTTGATATCATTTCATAATGACCCCAGAGGACAGGGTTTCTGAACTGCCCAGAGACTAACTTGGGTACTCAAAAGCCCTGTCTTCCTCTCCAGGATCAGGCCATGAACAGTTGACCTTGCAGTTCTCAGCTCAATGGATAACCCCTGCTTGACCACACAAGCAGTTTTTCAACATTCGTTTTCTACATGGAATCCTTGATCTCAGCTCCTCTTCACCTCGACACCACCACTGTACCCCACCTTTCCCCCAAATCCCTGTTCTACTTGTGGTCTCTCTAGGTTTATCAAGCCTGGGTTCACATCTGTCCTGGAGATGTTCTCTCCCTTTGGGTGGGCACACTTCAGGGAATAGTTTGGCATTGGTGGACTTGTTTTCATTTTCTTCTGATGCATTCTGAACTTACATAGGAGCGATTGGCAATCTTGTCCACAGTCAGCTCCAGGGTTTGCTATTTTTTAATTTAATTAGTCACTTTATTGGTAGCTCTTACAGGTATTGTAACATTCCATCAAGCATAGTTGTACAATTGCTACCACAATCAGTTTCTAAACAATTTTTCCCTCTTGAACTCTCTGCTATTAGCTCTTCTTTATTCCGTCCCTCCCCAGTCTACCCCCAAGACCCTTTATACATATATACACACATATATATAGGTTGTTGTTTGTTTTGCCACCATCTTCCCCCATCCAGTAGATCCATCCCCTCCCATTCTGCTCTTTGCCCCTCTCGAGTAGAGTTTCACGATGAGCCTTTCTATTACCTCCCCTCCTTCTGGATCCTCAAGAGAACCATTACTTCTGTTTCTAAAGGGTTCTCTACCTTGGTTTCCATGCATTGAATGATCTTAATTATACAAATGAACATTCACAAGTTGTGGCGATCATGTGCTTATGTTAATTTCATGATTGAGAGGTAGGGGTGGAGTCTAGCCTGTTAATCTGGAGATAGCCATTGAGTAGCCAATGAGGCCTCCCTGTGGACCTGACTTCCTCCTGAGACTTCTGGAAAATCTCGTGGTATTTGCCTGGTGGAGATGAGAAGCTACCTCCCCAGTTATTGGGAGTTAGTGTCAGAGACAATGAACTATGGATAAGACAAGATGGCAGTGTCCAAGGAGCCGAAGGAGAAGCCACATGGCCTTGCCCTGATGGAACCAGACCTCTGAAGTTGGAGAGGCCACCTAGAGACCCCTGCCAGTGATGAGTTACTTCTGCCACCACTGGATGCTGTTGATAGACCCTGAGCCCTGGAGATGAGGAGCCATAAGGGGACCCCTGCCAGCACCAGGACTCCTTTTGTATATAAACCATTCCCTTATATCCATATGCTTGTCTATGAATTTGTTCCTCTAATCTACCCGGACTAACACACAAGTCTAACAAGATTAATGAGGTAAAACAAAGATCATAATAGTAAGAGGAGGAAATATGAAGGACTAGAGAATAACTGTGGTTCATCAGTGCTACCCACACCCTGGATGTATCATCTCCTTCATGTGACCCTTCTGTGTGGGACTGCCCACTTAGCTTACAAGTGGGTTTTGGCTTTCCACTCTGTCCATGCTCCTTCACATCAATTTGATTGCTTGTTTTTGAACTTCCATCAACACCTCATGATCACATAGGCTGGTATGATTCTTCATGTGGATTTTGTTTCGCTGTAAGGTGGTTGCTTGTTCCACTTCAAGTCTTTAAGACCCCAAATGCTATATCTTTTAATAGCTCATCACTATCACTTTTCTTCACAATTGATTATGCACCCATTTTGTCTTTAACGATCATGTTTAGAAGGTGAGTATTATACAGTGCCACATTATCAGAACAAACCATTTTTGTACTGAGGTAAAATTTAAGTAGAGGCCCAAAGTCCATTTGCTTCCTTGTTGTATTTACATATATCTACATATATAGATAGATATACCTATATTTATATATTTAGTTATATACAGTTATATAATTTTTACTTTCTTGCCCTACTATCATCTTTGCCCATTGCTCACCTCTCAGTGATGAGCTTCTCTATCATCTTTCCACAGATATAGTCAGTTTATTCCTATATGTTCTAACTGGTAACATCCATGTGTATATTCACTGTTTAAGTTATTGAAACTGATAAGATCTTGTAAAATCCTGTCTTGTGATCTTCAACTTTATTTATCTACCACCCCTTTTAATTCCCAACCTTCTCATTCTGATGACCAGTAATTAACTGTGCATTTTAATTGCCTGTTTAAATAATTTCAGACTGAAGAAACTGGTTGTATTCTTCAGTTTCTTCATCACTTTAGTAGTTGGTGCATAAGCCCAAGTAGGAGTTGTGTGGACTGGGATTTCCTTTTAGACACATGCGATATAAGTCGACCTGAATATCACCTGAGGCACCTAATTTTACCACAAAAACTGCATTAAAAATGTGCTGATAGGATGTGAGGGCGATGTGGCTGCGACATCTGTCACCCCATTGATCACCAGGGTTGATTCAGCTGATCTGGCTGCCTAGGCGGGTGTCCCCTTCCTCCCTCACCGCTCCACGTGCGTCCCTCCTGAAGCTGCACGCTCGGGTGAAGAGGACGACCTTCCCCAAGAGAAGGAGGATCGTCCTTTGGTCAGGGGTATACGAGTAGCTGGGCTCCCCTGCTAGAACCTCCAGACAAGCCTCAGAAATGTACTGAAAAACTTTGCTTACCCAAATAAAATCACTGAGGAAAAAAAACTTGGCTTCTACACAACTATATACCGTGGCTTACTATCCTCTCACAAACAGCTGTGTACTTGAAGTAGATATTGAAATGCAGAGGGAAAAATACATAGGAACATGCTGTGCTTCCTGCACAATCTCTAGACCTAAAACTGCTCTCAATAGTACAATCTATTCTCTAAAAAGAAGAAACCAAAACCATGTGAAATTTGGGACACTCCGCTCACCTTGATAGGCCTTTCCAGTTCTTTCCTTGTGAACCGCATGACAATGAGTCCGAGGACTGTCAGGCCATAAAACAGCCACGCAGCGAAACTGAAGTAATTGACTAGTGAGTTGATGTCTCCAGGAATGATGTAGATGATAGCTATGATACCCTAATGGAAAGAAGAATGGATACTTACGCCACTGGTCCAGAGAGCATCATCCTGACCACCTAAGGGGAGACTGAGGAAGCATTTTTTACTGTGGATAAGCTCATGGGGCGTGAACCGTCCTTTCTCCCCTTTTATATTAGGTGGACGTTATTTATGCTAGGTGGTGTTTTTGAAGACTGATAGGAGTAGAGAGTTTTGCGAATCTTTGATATTGTTGTTTGAAACCAAAAAGCAAAGGTTGCATGCACATGCGCGTGTGCACACATACACACACAGTCCACATACACATGATTGGGCTTCAGAAGGCTCATGGGAAATTTTCATTAACCTTAGTTCCATCTTCCATGAACTTTCTGAAGCCTCCTTTTGTGCGTGTGTGTACATAATTAGATAAGAAGGGCTTTAAAAAGTTTGAGGAAAGGGGCTGAGCCCCGGTGGCGTAGTGGTTGTGCGCGGGACTGCGGCCCACTGGGACGGAGGTTCAATTCCAGCAGTGGGGCTGGGCCTCCTACTCCCACCACCGGAGAGCAGTGATGCAAAAAAAAATAAAATAAAAAGTTTGAGGAAAAACAGAATGGAAAGATAATGGAATTCTCCCACACACTTTTTGTGGTCCCCTCATAGCTACTACATATTTGTAGAAGAGTAGGTCAAAAGGTATTTCTACCAAACCATAGAAACCTTTTATTAAGTAAAAATATCAAAATGTTCAGTTACTGTGTCTTGACAAATGCTTCATCTAGGTCTTTACATGTCTGAAGACAGTGTCTTGACCCTCTAACTAACCCATCTTGAAGAATCCTGCACTGGCCATTATCCAGACTCCAACATGTCCATTTTCAGTGCTCCCTGAGTTTGGGGAACAAAAGAAAGCCTGGAGGGGAAGATCAGAGCTACAGGGTGGATGAGATTCCATTTGCCAATAACATCCTCCCCCGGCAGAGAATGTGCTCCGGGCTTCTGCAAAGGAGCAGATGGGCTCTCCTGATGGGCCTAGACTCAGGCCCAGGGGCAACTTTCAGGACCTTTTTAAAACTCCCGTGCAGTTTTCAATTTTCTTAAAACTTCTTCCGAATAAGTCTCCATTTTGTCTTTCAAGGAAGCCTATCGAGATTACTCCTTGAGAAAAAAACAAAAGTCAGTCGACACAAGCTGTCTAAGCGGACCACCTCTGCCTTAAATGTCACTGACCCGACTTAACTCCCTGGGAAGCCACTGTTCCGATGAGCCTCCTATAAGACACCCTTGGGATACCAAGGAACAGGAGACCCTGTCTGCAGTCAGCCGCTGAGCTTGGAGACAAGCCTGCGCACGGTTCAAACAAACGTGTAGAGGAAGCTTAGCAGCAGTCCTCGTTCACATACCCGAATCCATCTTATGCATGCTCAGTGCTCCTCAGTTGTCGAACAGCTCCCAGCTCCACCTTCCCACTATGCGAACAACAAAGTTCAAACCAAGCCCTTCCCAGTGCTCATGCCTTGGCTCAACAGTCAAACCAAAATCCGACTGGGGGGTGCTGAGCCCCGGGGGTGCAGTGGTTGTGCGCGGGACTGCGGCCCCCTGGAATGGAGGTTCAATTCCAGCAGCGGCTCCACAGGAGCAAAGGCTGGGCCTCCTACTCCCACCACCAGAAGGCAGTGATACCGCCCCCCCCCCCAAAAAAAATGCTCTAAAAAAATCCAACTGGGAAAACCTGTCGCTTCTTGCTGAGGACACAGAGGGGTGGCTGCCGCTCCGGCCAAGCCCCTCTCTCAAGCAGACAGTATAGAATGCTTGAATTAGTGCATTACAACAATGGCCAGTGTGCTTTTTTGTGGAAAAATATTGTCAACATGATTCCAAAAAAAGTTAGTGATTCTAGCAGGAAAGCTGAAACCCATGATGGAGTTAAAGAAAACCGCTGAATACAACATGGCTAGGTCCACATTATCAACAAAAGATTTAATAGCTAATAAAAGGTGTGAAATCGTTCACTACAAAAGAGGACCCAGACCATTAGAAAGGGTGAAAAGCGCATGATCATTTGGATAGTCAGAAACAACACGATGGCGATAGCGTGTCCCAGCAGGGCTGCAGGAGGAAGCTAACTATCTCCACACTGACTGAAGGCACGTGGAAAAGTAACTCGTAAGTGTAATTGTGGGGCCTCAGAGCCAATGACTTGGTTTTACATTATTTCTTTTGGGAAAAATACGTTCCATTCTTGAACTTTTTGGGGTTCAAACATGAATTTGGTATGAATTGAGTGCGTCAACTGAGGTATCATTAAACATGCTTGTTTTTTTGGGGTTTTTTTTGTTGTTGTTGTTGTTTTTTTGGTTTTTGGGGCATCTTTGTCCTATGGTGGTGGGAGTAGGAGGCCCAGCCTTGCTGCTGGATTTGAACCTCTAACCCAATGGGCTGCAGTCCCGTGCACAACCACTATGCCACCGGGGCTCAGCCCTAAACATGCTTGTTTTAATCATGTTTACACACACACACACTTATCATCCACTTCCTAATTCAGAGTTTTCCATCCAGCAGTCTCATCCCAGGAAAGCACCTGGTCCATGAAACACAGGCAGAGGCCATCTCGATCTGGCCGTGACATGACCTGGATGGGGATTTCCTCCAGGCAGAGTAGTGGTTGTTCCCTGGAGGGGGCTGACACTCCTTCCTGGGACGAAGCCTGTGTGCAGGGCAGCTGCACATGGCAAAGAGCTCTTCCCAGAGAAGGTAGCAAGGGGAGTGGCTGCTCAGTAGCCCAGACCCCCTCCATCCTTCAGGGCCACATGCCAGCCGGATGGGACAGTTTGTCACCAGAGACAGACTGACGCAGGCATAGGGGACGGGGAGCAGATGCGCGGGGCACTCGCAGCTTTCCAAGAAGCGTTCAGCACAAGAAGGAGGTGAGGTACATCATTGAATTGTCTTGGACTTTTTGTATCCCTGTTTCACCTTGAATACCAGGGGCCCTGGTGGCACGGTGGTTAACAGGCTCACTCTCTCTTATTATTTAATTAATGTTCTCCTGGTGGACACTGTAGCTAGTAAACCAGACACTAGTTCAATCATTGTGGCATGTACAGTCCAGGGACATGAATGGCATTCTTGGAGCTAGGCGAGCAGCCTCCTCTTCTTCTGAGTTTACTCCTCTCCCGGACCATAAACTCAGTGCCTCGGAAGGTTCCTATCCTTTTTTCACCCGACCAGCTTTATTGACATGGAATCCACAGACTATACAATTCAACAGTTGAAATATATTCAAGAGTGTGCAATCGAGCTGAGCTTCGAACCCGAACACCAGCAGTTCAGACCCACCAGCCCCTCCTCTGGAGAAAGGTGTGCTAGGTTGGCTTCTGTACAGATTTACAACCTGTAAACCCTCGGTGAAGTTTCGCTCTGTCCTTAAGGGGGAAGAACTGATAGTTGGTTGCCTTGAGGAAGATGGAGCCCTAGGTTACTTGGCACCCCTGGGTAGCAATGAAGGAGCCCCCCTGGGTACTGCTTGGGCTGCTACCTGCGAGGTTTGCTCGGCAGGCTTTGAACTCGCACAAAGGGCCATCGTGTGGGGCACGCACGGAGCGGTTGTGCCCTGCCCTCTAGGGTCACTCTGGGTCAGAATGGACTCTGTCTCAGCAGAAGCTTTGGCTGAAGGGCTTTCTGCCACGAGGGAGGGATTTCTATGGTGGAATCCATACTTACATAAAAGATGATGGCGGGGGCCGGAGTGAGGCGCTTGACACTAATGTAAGAGAGGGCTTGCAGCATGTGACCTTCCCGCCCTGCCACATAAATGAGTCTGAAAAAGAAGGCACATGGATGTCAGTTTACCTCGTGCCACCACAGCAGATGGAAGGAGCTTCAGGTAAGCTTGCCCTGCTGCAGGGAAAGCTTTTGGTGTCTAGAGGTGAGTGGGTTCTGGAGACAGGAAGGGAGGAGCTACAAGCCCTGGGGGCAGGGAAGTCCCCAAAGCCAGGAGAGAGTGGGAAAACGGTTGGGCTGACTTTTCCCGGAAGAGACACCCAGCTGAATCTTCTTTTCTTTTTTCTTTTTTCTTTTTTTTCTTTTTTTGGCATCACTGCTCTCCGGTGGTGGGAGTAGGAGGCCCAGCCCCACTGCTGGAATTGAACCTCCGTCCCAGTGGGCCGCAGTCCCGCACACAACCACTACGCCACCAGGGCTCAGCCCCCAGCTGAATCTTAAAGCTAGGCAAGAAACAAATGGGAAAATCCCTTCTGAGCCAGGCTGACTCCGGGGCCACCTGGCGACAGAGAAGTGCTTGCCCTCCTCCACCTCCCCCACATCATCAGCATCTACCACTGAACCGAGGCCCACTTACTGTGGCCTTGTAGGACAGGGGAAAACGGCCCTGTGCGTTTCCCAAACTCAAATGCTTTACAGGAGTAGAAAATCCCGGCTTTCTCCCTCAAAGCAGCTGGTGGTTTCAAAGTACCGACCTTGTGGTTTGCACTATGCCACAAGGGCCCCCAGTGGCACTTCCCAGCAGTACCGAGTTTCCACACATAAGAAAAGTCAATTCAGACGAATCAGAAGATACATACAATGGCATCATTCTCTTCCCAAGAACTGGTCATTCAGCAGCTTGAAAAATTTCATCTAAAATACTAAAGACAGTAGGGAAAGAACATTTCTCTTTAGAAGTGACTGCTGCTGATTTTCAGAGGAATCCTGGTGATGTGTTGGGCTAACCACAGAGTCAGCAGTTCAAACCTACCAGCTGCTCCACCTGAGGAAGATGAGGCTCTGTGCTCTGTGCAGATGTAAAGTTTTTGGAAAACCAAAGGGGCAATTCTACTTATCCTATTGAGTAAGAATTGACTTTATGCCAGTAAGTTTGGTTTAGATTTTAGTAATAAATAGATAAACTAACTAGATACAAATGAAAACAAAATGTTAGAAAAATCAGAGGTTAAAAAAACAGATGAAAAATTAGGAGAGAAAACATCCAATGGAGCGAGACAAGGTCCCGAAGAAGCAGGGAGTTTTGCTGACTGGAGACGCACGGTGAGCATTCCGGAGGTGCCCTGGTGGCACAGGGGTTAAGCATCTGACCGAGTAATACAAAAGGTCACAAGTTCAAAACCACCAGATGCTCCAAAGAGAAAGTGGGGGCTTCCTGGCAGATACAGTCTCTGAAACTCAGCTCCACCCTGTCTGCCCCACGCGGTTGCTATGAAATGGTGTCAAGCCAGTGATGGGGAGTGTGCTTTGTGGTTTGGTGAACACGTGGAAGCTGTTCTGCATGACAGCAACAAGACCGTGCTGAGCTGCAGACATTGTAGGTGAGAAACCGCTGAACAGCTCCAAGACTGCCGGGTGTAGAAAGGGGGCTACAGAACAAGGCGGAGGTCTGGTGAGAAATCGTATCTTCTGAGTGCTTTTCACATTCAAATTGTTGGGGGTTCAACTATCATTCAAGATCAAAGGAGAAATCAGTGTTCAGATAAAGACTATGAGGCATGGGTGCCGATGCTCTCTGAAAACAAAGGGAGGCTCTGTAGTGAAACTCATGAAGAAACTGAACTCAGCAGTGAGCAGGAAGACTTGGTGCTATGAAAACTGGATTTTCAGATGTTTAAAAACATCTAAAAAGACAGAAGGGGTAGGTTTATGAACAAGGTGTAACCAATATGCTGAAGCCAAAACCCAGCAAATCCCACTGCTGTGGAGTTGATCACCACTCCGACTGACCTTCATCTCTCTCCCACGGTGCGGCTAGTGGTTTTGAACTGCTAACTTTGAGGTTCGCAGTCCAACTAAACTGGCAGCACCACCCACAGCGCTAGACATGAAAATGGAGTATCCTTCCAAGGCATGCAGGAGCATTGGGGTATGGTGGATTCTAGTCATGTGATGTTTTAAGAGTATCACAAAAAATTTTGAAATATAATTCCCACATCAGTAGCTGAAAAAAGGGAATTGATAAATTTTGATGGATTATTTGGGGGGGGGGGTGGTTTTTCACTGCCTCTTGTGGTCGTGGGAGCTACCCAGAACTGCTCCTGAGAGCCACCACTGGATTAGAACCACCAAGCCCACGGGCCACAGTCCCGCACTCAAACACTTATGCCACCAGGGCTCAGCCCTTGATGGATTATTAAATCAGGATCCCACCATTAAAAACCCCCATTAGTAGTCATCCTGCATTCAAAATCAATACAACTGTCCCAGGATTCACAGTAACCGTGAAGAGATGTGTCTAACTAGAGACCCTCTGGTGGGGTGTGTGCAAAGAAACACAAGTGAAAGCCCAATTAAGTTTTTTTTAAAGTTGAAGATAAAAGGGTGGGTCACAGTACAATGATACTGACAGCCTCAAGACTGTTGATGTATTGATACCAATTATAGACAAGATAAAATGCAAGGTTGGAAGAGGAAACATTGCTATTGAAATAAGGAATAGGTCAGCAAAAAGATGATAAACCAGTGTGTCCTTGAAGCATAAGGCAAATACCCACAAACTCCTGACTGCAGTGGGAGACTTGACTAGTACAAGCTTGATGATAATATAAAAATCTAGAAGCAATTGTGAGAAGAAGTAAAACACAGCCTCACTGCCTTCGAATTGATGTCCCCTTTGTGTAGGGCAGAGTGGAATGACAGCCCTGGGCCTCAGGAACATAAACCTTTGTGGAAGCAGAAGACGTCAGCTTCCTTGTGCCGAGTGGCTGGGGGTTTCAGACTCCTGGCCTCATGGTCAGAAGCCCTCCGTTATGCCACTAGGGCTTGAAGTAATTGTGGAAGTCCATAGGAAACATTTATTTAAAATGCAATTAGCCAAAAGGAGGTCTTAAAAGTGCCAAAGAATTGCTATTATAAAGATCACACACTCTGACTACAATCCATAAAATTCAAAGTCTGGGATACAAAAGCCCATTTGTTCAGAGTACATATTTGAACTTTAACATGGCCACGCTGGCAGTAAGCTAATTCTCAGAGTAAGGCGGTGAAACTGGGGGAAAGGAAGGGGCTAGGAGTGGGGAAGACCTGTGAATTAATTCACTCTCTCAATCCTATCAACGGACTCCCACAGAGCAATTGTGAGGCCGAGACAGCACGGGTTGGCCTTTCAGTCTTTTATACTGGGGGCTTTATGAGTCAGAGCCAACTGGCTGGGACATGGTAACAACTTCAAGAATACTATTATAGACACAAGTGAAAACCGAACTGCTGTCAATGCCAGCTCGTGGCTTGGAGTCGAGCCGGGCTCCACGGGGTTTTCAGTGACTGCGTTATCGGAAGCAGCTTGCCAGGCCTTCTCATGAAGGTACCTTTGGATGGGTTTCAGGTCAGCCCACCACACTCGATTCCAGTGTCCAGGTTTGTCCACCCTTGTCTTGCTATTTTTCTGTATCGATTCAAGCTACATCGCTTCTCTGGGCTTGTGCAACTTTTCATCTTAGGCAGGAGGGGGTTAACCTGACAGAGCCCTGAGGGCCTGAAGTTGACTTTCTCAAAGGTGAACTTGGCCCTGCTGTCCTCTGCCCACCCTGGTGCAGGTGTGGCCCTGGGTACCCTACCTGCCTGTGGTGAAGCAGGTCCCATTGGCAGCACCGATGGTTGAAAACGCCACAAAGAGTGGGACAACCCAAGAGGCGGGGTAGAGAACACGATCCCCAAACGTCTGGTGAGAGAAGTGAGATGCGTCATTAGGGCATGCCTGGACCCCAGGAGTCACTGGTCCTCCGGGTGCTGGATCTGCTCGTCATTAACCCAAACATCCCATCCTGACCACCTCATTCTGTTTCCACCTCATTTCCTATTGTACCCCACTCCACCAGGCCTCTCGCACTCCCCTCCCTCTTGTCCTGAAGTCTCTCCACAGCCTGTTTTTATAATCAAGGAGCCTGGGCGGTGCCAGAGCGGGTTAAGTGTTGGACTGCAAAGTTGGTGGTCCAAGCCCCCCAGCTGCTGCTCAGAGGAAAGTTGAAGCTATCCACGTGGGGTCCCTATTCGTTAGAATCAGCTCGATGGCAGTGATATTATCATCACCTCTTTCAACTTCCTTGCCCTGTCTCTCGCCCTCACACGTGTCCATCAAACTCCCCACACAGGTGAAACCCAGCTCTGCGCTCCTCCTCGACCTGCCCTGCGGAGGGTCTCACAGATGTTTCTGGTCTCTAACCTGGGGTTGGGGGTGAGGGGAGATTCTTTGCGACACCCTAACCTATCCATTCTCCTTAGCCTCCTGGAATTTTATTCCCTACGGCCTCTCCTGTCCTGTGAGGCATTTCACCTTGCCTGGTCCCCCTCCCAGGAACCATGGCGCCCATCTCCATCCCTGGCCCCCACCAGCAGGGGCGCGGGGGCACTCACCACAGCCACAGCCGGGGACTGCAGGAGTTCGGTCGTGGTCATCACGGTGAAGTAGGCAATGTTCATGAGAATGTAACACACCGTCACTAGCGGGATCCCAATGATGATGGACAAGGGCAGGTTCCTGGGAGGTCAGGGACCAGGAGCCAGGGGCACAGGGTCAGACCAGGACATCCCGGAGAGACTCCCGAGATTGGTTTTATCTGCCCTGCTTTCCCACCCACCCGAGTCTGCCCTCCACATGTTCCCTGTGTAGGGCTGAGGTCACAGAAGCCTTTGCAAGCACCCCACCCCACGCCACATACACACACCCACACACACAAGGTAGGAGTTTGTGGAACATTTTCAATGTGATATTTTCCATGAAAAACTCCTTTAGTGAAACTCTCTAGTGCAGTAAAATGCAATTGTTTATGAAAGAAAAAACCAGAACTAGGAGGTAAGAGGTTGCTGGGAGGGTGTCATTGGTCAATGTGCTTGGCTACTGAATGAAAGGCTAGAAGTTCAAGTCCTCCCAGAAGCACCATAGAAAAAAAGCCTGCTGATCTTCTTTCCCAAGATCAGCCCTGAAAACTCTATGGCATTGGAACACCTCTTGGGCATGGTTTGAAGGGAATTTACTGGTGGGCATTCGCCTTAGCAACCTCCCCACAGCCCAAGGTAAACCAAACTCCAGTCCAGGTACGATGGATCCATAGGAAGCATGCTCTCCCCCGCTTGTCTGAGAGTGACACATGAAATTACAGGGGAAAGCAGTTCCACATCTTTTTTTTTGGGGGGGGGGGGGAAGAGGGCCAAGAGAAGGGAATAGAAATATGCATGCTTATTCACTGTCTCCTGCCCTGACTGAGCTTTGTTACCTGAAAGGGTTTTTAAGTTCTTCTGTAATATAATTGAGCTGATTCCTGGAGAGATAAAAATGGCATGAGTATGAGCACATGGGGATAAATGAGATAACATTGTATAACCCTATTTTTATAGGAATACTCTTTTATATACCGAGACCAGTGTTCATCGGTGTTGCCAGGCATGGGGAGGGAGAAGTCGGTCTAGGGCAGAGAGCCCTGTTTGTTATCGTGGTACCGCTCAGCCTGATCAGAAGTCAATGGTGTCCCTAGGAAGTACCCAAGAGGAAGGGATGTTTGTACAAAAGAATTTTTGTTTGTTTGTTTTGGGGGCATCACTGCCCTCTGGTGGTGGGAGTAGGAGGTCCAGTCTTGCTGCTGGATTTGAACCTCCAACCCAGTGGGCCGCAGTCCCACACACAATCTCTACGCCACCGGGGCTCAGCCCTGTGCTAAAGAATTTGTATCGATCATTTGGCAACATTATCAACAATAACCAAAGATTGAGTGTATAACCACAAATATACGTCTAGGCATCTATGTGTATATTTAGTTACAGGTATGTACTTAAGTGTGATCATATCTAAATGTATATGTATCTCCAGATATGTGTGGGTCAACCTACATATTCTAAAAAAAGAAAAAGAAAGAAAAATAAAATAAATAAATATAGGGGGGTGAGGTGACTCTGGGCCCCAGAAAGCAGAGTGAAGCCGTTGCCTCCCACGAGGTTCACATGAAAGATGCCGATGGGAGCCTCCCACCCCCAGACTGGAGCCAGTACACCCCCCCCCCCCCCCCAGGCTTACCATCCGTCATAGGCCCAGAGGCCATTATAGAAAGCCAGGCTGATGGCTCCCACCGTCACTTTCGAACCCTCAAAAGAATTTTCCAAATTCTTTGTGTTTCCTGCAATCAAGTCAGACAGTGAGTAGCACCTGGTCAATGCACGCAGCTTCACGGGACCGAGACTCACTGGGGGAAGGTGGGGAGGAAGGATTCCGTCTGCGGGAGGTGCCCCGTGGCCAGGGCCAGGCGGGCGGGCGGAGAAGAGGGCTGGGGGCAGGCAGCCTGCCGCGGCCATCACCTTGGGCCAGGAGGACTATGCCGCTGATGATAATGATGGCCACGATCACCAGCTTGGCCGCCGTGAAGACGTTCTGCACGTAGCTCCCCAGCCGCACACTCAGCGCGTTCACTGTCGTGATGAGCACTGTCGAGGAACGGTCGGTGGTTAGGGGGTGCGCCATCGCCCTGCTTTTGGGGGGCCCTGGAAAGACGCTTCCTAAGCACTGGCTGCTAACCCCAATGGCTGGCAGTTAGTTCACAGCCCGGGCCGGCAGCGGCAGCGTGAGGAGGACGAGGCTGTCTGCTTCCGTGCTGATGGACAGCCCCCAAAGCTGAGTCGGAGCCGGCCCGTGGCCGTGGAGCAAGCGTCTTACTTCTGTTTCCAGCGCGCCGTTCCCTACCTCCCACCCCCACCCCCTAGCACCCCACCAGGCTGAATGCTGTGAGGGCCAACGAATAAGGGTGCTTTAAATCCTTTAAAATGCACCCGACGACGGTGACCTCTGAAAGCCAGCTGGCCTGCCTCGGAGCGCGCTGGAGAAGCCGCAGCGCAGGCAGCCTTGAGCGCCCCCAGCCTCCCCTTCTGGAAAAGGGGAGGCCCGGGCGGGCGGCGCATGAGCGTCCTCAGGTGTGGGGCGCTTGCCGGCCACTCTACTCACGGATGGCGGCGGCGGCCAGGCACTTCACCACCACCTGGGGCGGCTCGCAGCCCGCATAGAAGGGCGCGGAGACGTACTCGGAGAAGCTGAGGCAGATGATGGCAAACGAGGTGGGCTTGATGACGAAGAGGCTGGTCCAGGAGAAGAGGTAGGCGGGGATGGGCCCGAAGGCCTCCATCAGGTACGGGTACTCGCCCCCCGATTTGGTGATCATGGTTCCGAGTTCCGCAAAGCACAGAGCACCTAGATGTAGGGGGACAGTGAGGTGTCGCCTCTCACAAGCCTTCCACCTCCACCCTACCCCGCAGCCCTCTCCTGGAACCACCCTGAGCCCTGGCCCTGGGACAGTCAGGTCACAGCAAAATCCGCAGGATGGACCAGGGGACCAGTGGGCAGCACGCCAGGCAGGGGCCCAGTCTGGTACCCAGCGTGGCGAGAATCCCACAGGCCGCCCAGATGATGAGGCAGGGTCCCACGGCTTCCGTGTTGCTGAGCACAGACTTGGGAGAAATGAAGATGCCCGAGCCGATGATGGTGCCCACGATGATGCAGATGCCGCTGACCAGGCCCACCTGGGGGGTGTGGGGGGAAGGAGGGAGGAGGGGGGATGGATGAAGGCTGCCCCGTCCCTCCTCACCCTGCACCCACTGGCAACCCCAGCTGCACCTGTGACCAGGGCAGCAGCCACAGAGGCACATCCACCCACCCAGGCCAACACGGCACAGCATCATCCCCACCGGGGTGCAGACAGGACCGGCACCTGTCAGCTGCACAGCAGGGGGCACTGCAGGGAAAGCGGCCCTGGCCCAGCCCCATGCACCTAAGGGCGCAGAAGGGACCGGGCAGACTCAACAAGCAGACCCCTAGCAAGAATGGCCCTTGGTACGCATCTTCCGAATAGTGCAGGGTGACATCAGGGCTTGGGGAGTCCCACTAGAGGGGTCACGTGGGGTGAGCAATAGAAGCCTCAGATGTGTGTAGGTGGGGGTGGGGGTGTCCTAAGAATAAAATATGGCACTGGCTCACAGAGGATGGCTCTGTTTATATGAAGAGTAAGAACAGGTCAGACCGCCATCGGCTAGAAACCAGTGGGGCGGGCCCCCTGGGGGACTAAAGGGAGCTTTCTGGGGTGATATGAAAACCCCAACTGCACCCAAACTCAAGCTCTGGCCATCGCACTGACTCCTGCCCCAGCCAAGCCGCCAGTGATGGCACAGGCTCCGGGGGGGTTTCTTGGTTGCCATTTGCATGGAAATAATTCACCAGAACTTTCTGCAGCAGGCCCCTGGGCGGCTTCAAACAGCCAACCTTTGGGTGAGCAGTTGATTGCAAGCCCCTTGCACCCCACAAGAATCTACGTCATTACACATCAGTCAACACGTCTTTTAGGGATAAGAGTCCACTCAGGCCCCAACTTAGAATGCCAGCCTCGGAGGAGCCTGGGTTAGGGGCCAGTGTCTGCCTGGACGAGCAGGGGCAGAGATCATAGTGCGAGCCTGGAGGGCTGGCCCGGCGCTGTGGTGCACAGTGTGGGGCGGCCCGATACGCAAGGTAAGCATGGGATTTCTTGTTCTTTTTCCTAAGCTATAGTAAACAGTTGCCTATATTTGGCACTATACCACTGAACGACGTTCACGACCGATGACTTGCTTCCCGCGTCCTGCACCGTGGCACACATGGGGTCCTGGGCTCTGAGCTGGAACGCCAGGTGCAGGGGACAACCCAAGGCTGCTCGCTTGCTTTCCTTGTTTTGGTTGTTGGCTTGTGTGGCGGTTCCATTTCATGTCCACTTGAAGATGTGGGAGAGTTAGGGTCGAATCCACTCGATGAACCAAGTGTTAGCTTAATAATGCCTCCTTTGGGGCGTAGCCTTTTGACAAGTGAGACGGTGAGAACTTCTTCCTCACTTTCATCCTTGCTGAGACGCTCTGGCTGCCTCCAGGGCTGGTGCCAGGTGGGCTGCCCAACCCTTAGAGCGGCCATGTCCCCACCAACCTTGGAGCCACGAGGCTGGGGATCTCCCTGCTTCTCACTCCACGGCTCTTTGCCATTGGCCTGTGGCTTTGTGAGTCTGAAGAGGACTCGGCTACTATTAGACTGACAGACGAGTTGGACTTCATATCAAGATCTGTTATCTTGACATAAAATTACTTCTTGATATGAAGTTCTCCTTATCCATTTGTGTCACTGGTTTCGTTTCTCCAGACGATCTGGCCTAACACCGTTCGTGACTCGGGAGACCCCATCCCACAGAACAGCACCACTTCACATGCTTCTCCTGGCTGCCGCCCCCAGGCTGGATTTTTCCACTGGGCTGGTGAGCTTGCACTGGAACCGTTGGGCTGCCAACCACTTGTCCCACCACCCAGGGACTTCCCCTCTGGCTTTGCTCAGCTGTCCTCGCCAGGTGGCCCCAGGGCAAAACCCTGGAGTAGTTGTTTCCAAGGAGATGCAGACATCAAAGGGTCCTTCCACACCCTCAGAGTCCACTGGTCAGACAAGCACAGGGCCCACGGCAGGAATACAAGTATGATCAACTCGCAAATAATATGCTGAATTCACAGGAGCGCCAAACACGGTGCGTCCAAGTAACCATCCCTTCAAGAAGGAAAAAGTCACTTCTTTTTGTGGGTCACATGGGGCTGAGGGCACCTCATGCTGGGACCCCTGATTATAACACCCCCATCCAACCTACGAAGCGCCCCCTCCCAGAGGAGACCCCCTTACCTCTTTCTGAAGACTCGTGGTCTTGGGCTCTTGACTCTTGATTGATTTCTCATCCTCTCGCCTTTTCCTCAGGCCTGATTCCCCCATTTTTCTCCCCACCAGTCCTCAGAAGCTGAAAAGGAAGCCGGGCCAACCCAGCCGGGGCCTCCTCAGCCAGCGCCTCTGGGGTGTGGGAAGAGACTCCAGCAGCCCCCAGGGAGCACAGACAAGTATGGAGGTAGCAGAACAGGAACTAGGGGTTGTCCCGCCACATGCTAAGGCCTCCCTGCCCCCTTTATAGGAAGTGGGAAGACGATAAATAGAAGAGGATTTGCACAAACCCAGGCCCTTGATGCAGGAAGCCAGCACACCTGGGAGGCCCCATGCTAGGCCAGGTGGGCTTAACTCAGCCAATGGGTTCTGCCAGTACCGTCTACCATGGCTGCCAGTCGAAAGCCCCAAAAGACTGAAGCTTAATGCCCGCCCCCCCTTCCCAGCTGCTCCTCACGTGTCCACCTGTGGGGGTGAAGTGCCCTGCGGATACCAGAGCTCCTGCCACCCTTGTAAAAGCTCCCTTGGGTCACAAACTGGGCTCAGCGCGAACATGTTCTGGTGCAAAGCCAAGACCGAGGTATTTCTACCCCTGGAGCCTCACTGGCAGCCCCTTAGGAACTGTTCAGTCCTGGGACTAGGTATTAGGCATTCATCTCAGTTCTATGCAGGCCACAGGTAATGGAGCTTCGGCCCTGTTCCCAAGTTCCCCAGGCCTGTCAACTTTCCTAGCCCTATACTGCCATGCTTGGCAAGTGGTTTAAACAACCTGGACCCTCCCGAACTTTTCAAAAGTCAAACATATTTTTACAATGACTGCGCAGTCCAGAATCTGCACTGTGGGGTCAAGTGTGGGACAGAGCTCCCTGCCTCTTGTTGCGGCCCAAGAGCGTGAAGACAGCTCAAGTCAGACCATAGAATGAGCATTGGCTGAGGGAGTGATGGAAGGGGTGGGGGATGGGGGACCACTAGAGAAATCAGTGCAAAGCCACCTCAGAGGGGGCCTGAAGAGCACCAGCTTCCCTGGCCCCGGTCTTACCTTCTCCCTTGACCTTGCTGATCCGAGGAGAGGCTTCTGGCCGGACCAACCGCACCCCAGGAATGGCCATGTCTTGTGCCCAGGAGGGAGGAAGCCAGAGTACAGAGGTCAGCGGAGGTAATGATTAAGCCATTCCGTTTGGAGCCTTCACGGGGACACCCACCACCACAAGAAGGAGTGGGGAGGGTGAGGCATGCTACCTTCCCTCCAAAATATTGCTGCCCCCCACCCCCACCTAGATACCCCATACCTGCCACATCCCGAGAGGGAAGAGTAAGCAGGGTTTTAAACAACATCTTTCGGCACGTGTGGAGGTAAACTTTGGAACTGATTCTTTTATTGCCTTAATGGGCTTTGCTTACAGCTCAGGGGATGCCCCAGTGGTAATTGCAACCTTCAGACATTTCCTCCCAGAATCCTCGGCCTGCTTTCTCAGCACCCTTTGGCAGTGACTGGACCAGGGTACCATCTGGCAAAAGAAGACCCTGCAGTGAGGTCTCCCCGAGAGGTCCATGTTCTGCCTGTTCTCCATTACCGCTCCCCTCAAACCTAAGTCACAGGGCTGGTGGTGCCGTTAAGGAGCGAGTCATGGGACTGGAGAGTGGAAAAGGGACACAAAGCATCCCCATGTGCAGTGGCCTGACGGAGAAATGGAAGCCCAGAGAAGACTGGAAGCCGGGGCAGCAGAGGCCTGCTCTGGGCCCCAGCTCTCCTGAGAGGAGCAGGGAGGCGCCTGGTCCCCCTTGTTGGTGGCATCACCGCCACCACTGCAGCTGAAAACCTTTTTGCCCCCTCCAATTGTTCTTCCAGACTCTGGCTTGTCATCCACATCTGCATGTCTTCATCATCACATGGCTGGCGTCTCTCTGGCTCCGCTCAACTCCTTCCACAGCCAGTCTCTGCGAAAGTTTCCTCTGGTTTTCAAACGTCTCCAGTGTTGCGTGGGATTCTGCGATAGTTCTTGGTCGGCCCCTTCAAAAGTGTGCTTTGCCCCAAGGTAAAGACGCTTGCAGTTTGAAGATGTTATCACTACCTGCCTTTGGTTTTCTCTTCCCCGATGTGGGAGCTTCAAAAGTTGAGTGGAAAAAATGGAATTAGCACAGTGGAATTTTAACCAGTGCCCCTCTCTGCCTGTCTCGGGAGCGCCTGTGCCTGCCCCAGCGTCTCACAGGGCAAGCAGCATCTTCGCCAACGATCGAGGACGAGCACGGCTCTTCTTTCTGAGGTCGGACTTGTTCCGCCACGCCTTTGCGTGCTGGGTGTGTGCCTGTCCCTTGGATGTGGGGCTTTCCTGAGAGATGAGCGACTCTTGGGATGGGTGGGTTTAATGAAGTGCGCACAGACACGATGCTGCTCGGGGCTCCTTTCCTGAATTTCAAGTGTCTTGTTCTGCACCCCTCATCCCGCTCCCTCTCTGCCCAACTCCCAACACTGGTTTTAGACTGTGGCTCTCACGGATTACATAACAGGTGTACACTTACCTGCCTGAATGTCAGGAAGAGTCCACTGGAATGTGCAAAGTCTTTAATGCCAAGGATTTACAATCTAGCATAAAATAATTAGCAAGGAAAGCAAGATCTTATCAGAGAAATCATCTAGATCTCCCTTCTCATATGTAAGAACAGGCGGAGTAGTGCCAGGCTGAGTGTCCTAGAACTTTGCGCACCTCTAGTTTGTGCTTCCAGTGCTATCGTTTCCTCACAGAGAACCTCCTGGAGCCAAGCTTTTTGGAGAGTCATCCTTTCCCACCCTCTCTCCACCCTGCTCTCCCGAGCCCCCCTCCTCCTAACTGTTCCTCCTCTCGTCCCTCCGTTGGCAGCACGATGATGAAAGTTGTCCCTGATAGAGAGAGCTGGGAAGAAGGTTGCGTGTCTTGGTTAAAAGGAAAGGAGCCACGCATGCGAGCGACTCTCCCGGCCTCCGTTACTTCGTGGAGCCAATCTTCCTTGTGGGGTTCTCACTTCGCCTCGGTAGCCGCCACCTGAGGGGCCGGGAGCCCCTCTGTACCAGGAGCCTGTGGCCTGGCTGGAGAAGGGCAGGGGAGGTGGGCAGAGCTCCCCGACCAAGAGCTCCCAGAGCTCTTTTGGCTTCTGTCCTCGGAGACATATTTTGAGTCACCTTGTGTATATTTCCAAAATACTTCTCTCTCTCCCCCTTCCTGTTAGGCATTATCAGTTTCTGCCCCTTGTAATGTAATCCTGGTAAGGCTATCTAGCTGCACCACATGCCATTGTTGTCAGGCGCATTGAGTCAGCTCTGACTCACGGGGCTTTGTGGCCCCACCCTAGGCCATCTTCATGCTCGTGGCTCCGTGTACGTCGGTGGTGGGGCTAGGCTGTGGTTCGTGCCTTCTGACCCAGAGGGCTCGGCTTCCAGCAGGATGCTGGCCAGGGATGTGTTGTGAGCCACTGGGCTGTCACGGGGTACTTTTCAGAAGTAGATCATTGGTCTCAGTTTGGAACACTGCGCTGACACCTGCCCAAGCAAGCCACCTCAGTACAACAAATGGACAGCTGGGCGGCGGTTATTCCTTTTCAAAGTGAAATGCCCAGGCCCTCTTGAATGGGGTGGGAGGCTGGTGAGGAAGCCTCCAGGCATCTGAAGCTCCTGCCATAACCTCCGCTGGCAGATGCTCTCCGCTCAGGGGCTGGCTAGCTGACCAGAAGGCTCGCCGCCTCCTCTCCTCCCTGGCAGGCTAACCCACAGTCTCCGAGCCTTTGGCGGATGTGTTTCGATCCATTCACGGAAGTCGCCTCCTGAACTGCTCTCGCGGGAAGTCCATTTTGTGGCCCAGTGCAGGGGCTCACAGCCACTCTTCCTGTTGCTTGCAGACACTGCTAGCTGCCCGAGTCATAAAACATCCCAACGGTCTTGTGAAAGCCCATGCAAACCAGAATTAATACCCCTCAGCCCCGTCTTCTACCCCCACCTCCCAACAGCCAGCCCTCTTTCCCAGAGGAGGCAAGAGCAGCTGGAGCCGTGCAGCGTGGCCCAGACCTGGCCATGGGGAGCCGTGTGTGCTGCTCAGCTCAGCTGCCCGCTGCCCTCCGACGGGCCTCTCCGTTCTGCCTGGTGGGATGAATGAGACTTTTCCCCAAACCCCGAGGATGAACCAAATCTTAGAAGCTGTATGCATGGGAAGTCAGACGCCTGGAGATGGTCTCCCTGGAGGTTCCAGAGTGCCGACTGCGGGTCTCACCCCCGCTGCTCTAGCACAACACGTTACCTCTCCCTGAAGCCCGTTAACCACCGGCCTGGTCCCCTACTGTTGATGGTCTATAAAGAGCCAGAGAACAAGTCAAATCTGTTCTGTGACATCCAAAGTCACATGTGAGACCCCCATACCTGTATGTCCCTAAATCCTCTGCCCCCATCACTGTATTACATATCGCACAATCCTTTCTCGTGACGTATGTCCTTACTGATAGGTAGTAGAGCATAGTTACAGGGGTGTCCATCGCGCATGCTCAGAGGTCCAGGCTTCCCATCAGAAGAACTCTACTGGGTTGGTTCATCTAGGCCAAGTGAATTCAATTCAGACAATGGGGTGGACCAGAGTCATCAGCCACGCCTCTCTGCCAAGGGACTGAAAAAGCAGGAGCCTTGGGCTGATGGGGTCTTTTCCTCCTGGCAGCTTCCCGGCAGGTAGACAGTGGTGAGGGCCTTGTGGGGGTGCCTGTGTGAACCTGAAACTTCTAACCTTCATAAAACTTGTTTGGATCACAAACCAGGCTTTGTCATGAATTCTTTCTCTCGCACGGAGCCCAGCTATATATCCCCTCTCAAGAAAACTTACATTACCTGTAATTAGGGGGCATGCTCGTCCTTAAAAGATTTATAAGCCTTGGTCAGAATAAAGGCGCTCTCTCCCTCTCCTCCTTGTCCCATCTCCCCATACCCTCTCCTCCTCCTGCCCAGGCTCTCTCCACATGGGCCACCAAGCAGGGCTGAGATGAACACGCTACCTTGAAATGTGTCTGACTCCATTATTTCTTTCTTTTTTGGGGGGGAGGGGGGCATCACTGCCCTCTGGTAGTCGTGGGAGCTACCCAACCCTGCTCCTGAGAGCCACCACTGGAGTTGAACCACCAAGCCTGCGGGCTGCAGTCCCGCACTCAACCACTTCACCGGGACTCAGCCCCACTCAATTATTTTTATCTCTCATATTTTCTGTGACTTTACTATAAGTTTTATTATTCTGTACAATTGCACCTACCAGACCCATGATGATGTGTTAGAGGCTAGTCCTCTCACATGCCTGGACTATCAACGTTCCGGTTCAGTCTGTGCTGAACCCCAGAGGGACGGTAATGGTCCAAGGGTCACTCCTGAGATACCCCAAATCAGCAACTGCTTCCTTCTCGTCCTGCCAACAGCACAAGTCTGGGAGGGACCAGGCCCAGCACTGCACTGAGCCCTTGTAGCAGCTGTACAGGACAGAACGGAACCACTCCTCGGGGTTTCTGAGACTGCCAGGCTAGATGGGAGCAGACAGCCTCATCTCTCTCCTATGGGCTGGCTGGCAGATTTGAACCACCAATCTCGTGGTTCACAGCACAACCCTCCTAATGTTGCTGAACTAAGTACTGGAGGCCAAATACTAGAATACTTCTTTCCTCTGCTTAAAAACAAATCACTACCAACAATATCCAGTGTTGGCGAGAACATGGCACAGCCAGACTTTCACAGGGGGCAGGGAAGAGGTAAAATGGTGCAAAACCAGGAAAATATCTGGCAGCTCATTTTCTTTTTATAGCACAGCTTATTTCAGATGAACAGAAAGTACCATGTACAAGAACATAAGAGAACTTGCCCATCAATGCGAGCTTCCTTTCCAGTACTTGGAGGGCTTCAAGACATGCCGGTATATAAAAAATATAATACTGGGCTGAGCCCCGGTGGCGTAGTGGTTGTGGGCGGGACTGCGGCCCACTGGGACGGAGGTTCAATTCCAGCAGTGGGGCTGGGCCTCCTACTCCCACCACCAGAGAGCAGTGATGTTCCGCGCCCCCCCCCCCAAAAAAAATATAGTACTATGTGGTAGCAATTGTACAATGCTGCTTGATGTGATTCAACTATATGATATCTATAAACTCCCATTTTAAAAAAAAAGGTGAGAAGAGATCATTATATATACTACTGTGGGAAATATGCTGGGTTTGGGGGTATGGCAGTCATGTGCTCATGTTAATTTTATTAACATGATGTAGGGGTGATGTAGGGGTGGAGTCTAGCCTGTTAATCTGGAGATAGTCATTGAGTAGCCAATGAGGTCTCTGTGTGGGCATGGCTTTCTCCTGATATGTCTGGGAAATCTCGTGACATTTCCCTCGTGGAGATGAGAAGCTATCTTCCCAGTTGTTGGGAGTCAGTCTGAGAGATGATGAATCATGGACAAGACAGGATGGCAGCATCTGAGGAGCCGGGGGAGAAGCCACATGGCCTTGCCCTGATGGAACCAAACCTCTGAAGCTGGAGAGGCTATGTGGGACCCCTGCCAGCGATAAGTTGTTTCTGCCACCACTGGATGCTATCGATGGACCCTGAGCCCTGGAAACAAGGAGCCATGGGGAGACCCCTGCCAGTGCCGGGACTCTGCACCCACTGGCCTGTGTCTTCATGAGTTGGAAGGAGACATTATAGACTGGTATCGGGCATATGGGCCAATATCGGACTTATGACTTTGAACTGGACTAGGTTGGGATGCTTTCTCAGTGTTCCATTCCTCTTGTATAGAAACCATTCCCTTATATCCATATGTGTATCTGAATTTGTTCCTTTCGTCTACCCGGACTGACACAGTGGGTGCAGTGGGCCGCGTGGGATGGGGGCCGGTGGGCTGTTCGCCCGCAGGACGTGTTCTTAATGACCCAGCGCCACAAGGCCACCACCTTCTCCGACAGCAGGGAGCAGAGCACAGTGTTCCAGCTGAAATGCATTGTCGAGGGCGTCCTTAGGCGGCCACCGGACGAGCAGAGTCTGCGTTAGGATGCCTAACTCCTGGGGGACAGCAAGACACTGGTGAATGTCTGCACATCCAGCCACACTGCACATCCCCAGCGCCCAGTCACGGTGGGCCTGGCCTTCGGAGCAGATGGCACATGTGAGGCTCTCCGCATCCAGCCCGCCTGCGCTTCCCACGTGAGGAAGCCACAGGGTTCGGGAAGCAGCGCCAACGAGCAGGCTGTGCGGTGAGGGCCACCTGCCCCCGCCCGCAGCCCACTCCTTCCAAATAAAGGGACTTGGGTCTCCAAAGAAGAGAAAAAGAAGAGAGAGCGTGAAGAGTGCTTAAACTGATTGTTGGGAGGGAGGGCCTCTGATGATTCATTGCTGTCACACTGTCCTTGGGGCAACTGAGGTGGGTACATGTGGGTTTTTAAGCCACCTCTAGGCCCAGAGCCCTTGCAGGGCTGCTCTGACTGCGTAGGCATTCTGCCACTTTGCCAGCACTCGTGTGATAGACCACGACGCCATTAAAACTATGAACTCCATTCATGTCACTTTTGTTACAAATCTTCAGGGTATTTGGGTGCACATTCTATTTTCCAGCTGTCTCTCCGGTTTTCGTACATCGTGAAGACATGACCTTCTCAGCAAACCTGATCCATGATCACCTCAGATCAGAAACAACCCAAATACCCATCAATAGGAGAATGAGCCAGCTTATTCCCACATTGGAATCCTGCTCCACCACGGGAAGGAACACCCTGTCGTTACATGGGTCCTCGGGGATGGATCCGACACGATGAAGCTGACCCAAAGAGCACGCCTGAGTGGTCCACTAAAGCAA
This sequence comes from Nesogale talazaci, assembly GCA_004026705.1. Lineage (NCBI taxonomy): Eukaryota > Metazoa > Chordata > Mammalia > Afrosoricida > Tenrecidae > Nesogale > Nesogale talazaci. The sequence goes on from PVJH01020963.1 coordinate 34,757, forward strand.
CGGGCTAGCGCCAACAGCACGTGGGAAGCATGCATCGGGGGGCAGGGCCACGGGGGAAACCGCCAGGTACATGCATGGGTTGAGTTGTGCTTAGTTATTAAGCTGTGGTGAAAATCATGGGAATTGTTAACTACGTATCAGTGAAGAAGTACATGTAAGCGGTGTCTTGCTTACTGGGTACCGTCCATGTCAGGGACTGTACATTTAAAAAGAGGCCTGGATTCTGCAGGAAGATATTGTGGAGTTGGAAGCAATGTCAATGAGTCCTGTAATTTTGCTACTGTTAGGAATCGGGCAACCCCTGTGAAAGGGTCGTTCGACCCCCAAAGGGGTCGCGACCCACAGGATGAGAACTGCTGATTTAGAGGTTCTGAAAATATTGTGTAACAGTATACAACAATAACAAAAAGGTCTGATCTGTGGCAGATGGGGGACTGATTGCGCCACCACTACAATGCACCCGCTCAGAGTCGTCTCAGTGCACCAGTTTTTGGTAAAAAAACAGCATGTCTCTCTTACCCCATGTACCTTACTCACCTGAGCTCACTCAGTGTGACATCTTTTTGTTTCTCCAAATGAAGAGGGACATAAAAGGGCTGAGATTTGATGGCATGGCAGAGGTGATGAAAAACAAGGGAGTTTGGAATGGAATCAGAGTTTTGACAAATAGATTAAGTATAATGGAAAGTACTTTGAAAGTGATAAGGTTGTTTTAAAAAAAAAAAAGAAAAAAATTGGTCCCTCCTCGGCGCGCAGAGCGCCAGGCCCGACCCCGGCCATTGGGTGCTGCTACAGCAGCGAGAACAAGGACTCGGCCAGGACTGAGAGGAACGGAAGCTGCTGCTGGACCCTCGCAGTCCTCCCACCAGAGCCCTCAGCCTGCCTCCCGCACGCACAGATTGCTCATCTTCCATCCTCGCCAAGACAGGCAGCACCATCATCCACGTGTCTGCTGCGGACTCCCAGGGCATGGAGCAGCAGGAGTGCATGGACCGGGCAAGGCAGTCAGCACCCGCTGGGCTGTGCTCAGTAGTAGCCTGACCCATTGGAAGAAGCTGCCTCTGCTACCCTCTCTCACCAGGCAGCCCCCCGCCCCCCGCCCCAAGTGCTGGCCAGCGAGCCCATCCCCTTCTCTGACTTGCAGCAGGTCTCCGGATCACTACTTGTGCCTACAGTGCGCTTTCTCAGATCCGGGTGGATGCAAAAGAGGAGCTGGTTGTACAGTTTGGGATCCCATGAAGAGAGAGGGGGGTCCGTGGACAGCTCTTTGTCTTCTCTCTTCGCCTTGTCTCCACCCCTCCTCCCCTGGCCCACCTCACTGCAGCGCATACAGAACCCTAACCTGCTACTAATCACGGAGAAGAGCGTGGAGGAGAGAGGGGAGAGGCTAGAGGCCTGAACACGTGAGGCCAGAGCCAGGGAGGGGAGAACTGCTTGACGCTGGCCTTGGAAGGCCTAGTCACAGGTGGGGTGGGTGTCTAAAGGGATGGGCCAAGCAGGTCTTCACCCTCGCTGAAGAGGCGGTGGTACCACGGGGGATGACTACCAGGGGGCCCTGGGAACCGCCCCCCTCCCTTTGGACCTCAGCTTCAATCCTGTCCCCTCCCCCTGACTCGGTGCACAGCTAGCTGCACCTCACTAGGGTTTGTGACCAGGGTCTGGACAAGCTTGAATTTGAATGAATTGGGTTTGTATTTCTGGCACCCTGGGTTTTTACATGTTCAGTCTTTTTTTCGTTTTGATTTGCCACCCTCGATAAAAAGACGTGTATTCATAAAAAAAATTAAATACATAGCTTTGGGGGGAAATTTCTGTTATTTTGAGGGTGTTCCTTGTACAGAACAAAGTACAGAAATGTATTCCCTCACTGTTCTGTAAGCCATGAATCTGAGCTTGGACATCAGCAGGTATTATAAATAAACAGAGACACAGAGGAATGAGAAGCACACAGAATGAGAAAGCAGAGGACTGCAGCTCACTCAGACATGTAGTCAAGAACTGAGCTGTGTCTTTTATTCAGACTCAAAATTTTGGAATATGTGCCTGATTGCATTTACTCAGAATTTTTAAAAATTTGATAAGTAACATTCTTGGGACAACATTATCTAAAAAACCAGGTGCTGTAAAAATATAATCTACAAAGCAAAGAACAGAGACAAAACAAACTCCAAAATAACACTCTATATCAAGGATGTCTCCTTAATGGTCAAAACTCCTGTTTGCAGACTATTCTGACCTCGAAGGTGTATCCTTGAAGTTTTGATTTGAGGCCAAGTTCTAATAGTGCTCCAGCTCCAGCAGGGCCACGGTCCTTCGCAAGGCTTCAGGGGAGCATCTGGGCCCTGCCTCGCTCAGCATCCAGGGTTGCCAGCAAGCCTCAGGGTTCCTTGACTTGTCGACCCATCACTGATCTCTGCCGTCCTACGGCCAGCTCAGAGTGTCTGCCTCCAGGAGGACAGCAGTCACGTTGGATGAAGGTTCCAATCTGTTCACATCCTCATCTTCTATCCGCGGTGTTTGTAACGACTGTTTCCAAATCAGGCCATGGTCTGAGAAGAAGGACTTGGTTTGGGGATGGAGTGGGGGTTCACACAGGGTCAGCAGGTCCCGTTGATACTGAAGAACGCACAGGGGGTGCAGGAGCCATGGGGTAAGAGTTGCTGGCAGACGCATGTGCAGGGAGCATGGGAAATTGTGGCATCTTGCCAGGCCGGAGGGAGGCTCAGCACGACTCAGGAGGCACTAGGCAGCTGGAGTGCTCTCAGGCAGGGGTGGACACCCTCCAGAGTGTGCCGCCAAAGGAAAGTTCCTTTCTTTGAGGTGAGTGGTTGCTTGGTTACATAGATTTCAAGTCTAAGGGTGCTTAGAGAGTCACCCCATAAGCAGGAAATGCCAAGGGCTCCCCAAGAATGAGAGGAAGGCCGTTTCTCAGCAGCCCTCTCTGCACTTACTGTGTCCAGGAGGCCAATATGTTTGGAAGACAAGTTTTCTCGTTGCTTGTCTTCATCCAGCCAAGACCCATCCTTGGTGGACTGAGAGAGAGGCTGTGCCGTCCTAGTGGGAGGGGCCCATGTGGCCCATGCGTGACCTAAAGAGGCTCCTGGGATCTTCTGGGAGGCAAGTGGGTGCATCCGGGGCAATACCCAAACTCTCCCAATGGGACAGAGAGACCCTCACCCACTGGTTGCAGCGCTTTGGTCACACTCCCCTCAGGATCCCACTTCTGAGTCTCTGGCGCCGTCCATCCACCATTTCTCCCTGTGCTTTGGCACATTCCCAGGTGCCATAGGGTGAGCACGGGCAGTCACAGGGCACCCCCTCCGAGGGCAGGAGGCCTGCAGGCCTGGTGAGGGCACTCTGTCACAGCTTGTCTGAATCGTTTTACTCCATCTCTTCTCACAGCCAGCTTCTCCTCCTCCTTCCCCTTGCCCCCAGCACTTGCTGTAAACACAATCAGTGACTCGGTACCTATCTGCCTTCCATTCTGATTGTGTCTCCTAGTCCCTACATCCCACCAGGCAGCTGACAGATACCCCCCTCCCCTCCCCCTCCCTCACATCACTGAGGGGCTGAATCTAGTGGGAAAGCTTGGGTCTTCGGCTTCCTTTATGAAAGACAGTTCCCCGCCAGGCTCCTACACCTGGGCCTCTCTCACCTTCCTCTGGGAACTCCACTCAAAACCCCAAACCAAACTCCCTGCGTCCAACCTGCTCCAAGTCCATTCTGAGCCACAGCAACCCTATCGGACGGGTCGAACCGCCCCTGTGAGCGTCCGGAGCCGAAGCTCTACAGGCATGGGCGTCCTGGCGCCGTAGTGGATTATACTTGGAGCTGCTAATCTATGGTTGGCAGTGTTCTGCTCCCGTCAATAATGACCGTCATGAGAATCAACGCGGGCAGTTCCCCTGTCTCTTGGGCCTCTACGAGTCAGAATCGATTCCCTGGCAGTGGGTGTCTTGAGGACGCACCCAGCAAGGTGTCAGCCTATTCTGAAGGGGAGCAGATGGACAAGGTGGGGTGGCTCAGTGGGGCCTCAGAAGGGCTGAAGACCTGGAGCGGGGCTGGGAATGGATGGGGTCGGGGGGACTGTGGTGATGGTGGCGGCAGGGGGAAGCAGGCTTGTTCCCAGCTCCATCTCGACTCCACATTGTGTTGCACTTAGCCATGACAAGAACAACCGAGTCACTGGAAAATTTAAAAAGCCAAAATTTATTGAAGGAGAAAGAAAATTCCTGCGCAGGGGTCAGCAGCATTTGATTACTGACCCCGTTTCCATCTCAACTTAAACCTTTTATAGGGGGCTGTGTTACTTGGGACGTGCAGCTATGCAAGCAAGCGGGTTACAGAAGCAAAAGTCTGCAGTTAGCTGAAATTGTGATATCAACTCAGTACACGCAGGGGTGAGGCAGGGTATTGTGTGGAGAAGGGACAAGGTACAGTCATTGTCCCCTCGGCACATCTTGCTAGTGCTCCATTCTGAGAGCCCATGACAAGTTCATCTAAAGGACGAGTGGCCTGGTGAATAGTTCATTGAAAATGGCAGTTCAATTTAGAATGGTGGTGCTCTGGTGAGCTAGGCTAGCTACCACAATTGTTACTTACAAACATGAGTCCTTGCCCTGAAGCAAGGAAGCCTGCGTCATCACCCCTCCAAGTGGGATCAGGAGAGGGAATTTCATTTTTATTGGAAGTTAGCCTCGGGACATCTTTCCAACAGCTTGGCTGTTGGGTGGATGCTGAAATTATTACCGTTTTCCACATGCTATTTCTACCAGTTTCTCCTAGGAATGTGAATTACAGATTACATGCAGCAGGGCTATAATTTTGATAATGAATGACTGGGCTATAACCTTGACAATAAATGGTGATATAGGTTGTATGTGCCAGCCACAATGAAAATGCCACAGAA